>VXBJ01006506.1:255-18278 GCA_013400055.1 Nycticryphes semicollaris | reverse complement strand
TTTTTTTTTCCTCTAATATTCCAGAATGAAGAGAAAGTTTTATTCCTGGGAGGAATGCATGAACCTTCGAGAGGTTAAGGTACTTGTTTAATTCAATAGTTGACTTCAAATTAGACAATACCGTGACATTTGGGGGTAACATCAAATTCTTCCCACGCCTTTTATCAAAAACTCCCCACAACATGAAGTGTGGTACGTGGCATTATAGTTCTCTTTCCTGGCTCTGCATATGAATGGATTGCCTTTTGTCTTATAAAGAATCATATTAAAAGTCTGTAGCCTTATAAAAGAAATCATATGGTAGTAGAGAGCTGCTTCTTCCTTGTGCTCCTGATGAATGAGAGAGCTTTCCTGTCAATAAACCTGGAGTTGATCGATATTTTTTTTCCCAGAGCTTGAGAACACATGCCCTTTGCTCAGCCATGGCCTTTGTACAACCGTTAGTTGTTTCTGGGTAGTTGGTTTGGGGACAGACATAAAACATGAAGTTCTGACACCCTTTGGGGGTATGAAATTAAGGACCTCCCTTAATTTCTAGTCCCTGCTATATCACTTTTGCAAACATGCAGACAACCTGGGTCACTTTTCTCCAAGTATCACATGTTGATACTGCGTTGCTACAGCAAGAATAAATGGAGAATACACTGAGAATCTAAAAAGAAGGGACAATGAACACCCAAGTATGCTGGTTTGGGGTAGGATACAGTTAATGTTCCTTACAGCAGCTTATATGTTTTGAATTTGTGATCAAAACAGTGTTGATAATGCAGGGATGCTTTCTTTACTGGTGGGCAGTGCTTGCACAACCTCGAGCCTTCTCTGTTTCTTGTGCTGGTGGTGGGCAAAAGGCGGGGAGAGGACAGCTCACCCCAGCTGACCAAAGGGATATTCCCTATCATGGAATTGTGAGAGTTGGCAGGGACCTCTAGAGATCATCTAGCCCAACTCTCCTGCTAAAGCAGGATTGACCAGAGCGCATCACTCAGGACAGCATCCAGGCAGGGCTTGAAGATCTCCACAGAAGGGGACTCTACAGCCTCCCCGGGGCAGCCTGTTCCAGGGCTCTGTCACCTTCACCATAAAGAAGTTTTTCCTCATATTTGAATGGAACTTGACATGTGACATTGTGCTTAGCAGGAGAAGCTAGGGGACATTCGGGGTGATGGTACTTGTCTTTGAATGTAACCATTATAGTGTGATGGAGCCCCGCTTTCCCAGAGGTGGTTGAATACCTGCCTGCCACTGGGAAGTGGTGAATGACCTCCTTATTTTGCCTTGCTTGTGCATACAGCCTTTGCTCTACCTATTAAACTCTCTGTCTCAACCTACGAGTTTTCTCACTTTCTGCCCTTCTGAGCCTTTCCCCCATCCCACCGAGGGCAGATGAGCAAGCTCAGCTGCTGACCAGGATTACTCTGCAATACAAAGGAAGAACTTCCAGGGTTATGTGTTGTCCTGAGTCTAACCTGACTGTTGTCAGCGTGAGTACAGGAAGAGTGAATTCTGCTCACAGGAAGTTACTTACAGAGAAAGTGCAATTGTTTTGGTGTCTGCTGTGTTGCCAGATAGCTGGCTTTTAAATGACCAGTGCATTAATTGACCTGTGTACTGTATATATATCTGGGAATACTTGGAGATCTGGGCTTAGTTCTCAGAGCTGTCTGATTATTTAAAATATTGAAGTTTTGAAGTCAAGTCTTCTGTATCAGTAAATTAGTTATTTNGACCAGTGCATTAATTGACCTGTGTACTGTATATATATCTGGGAATACTTGGAGATCTCCTGTTTGTGTATTTTCTGTTTCTAGTCTTTGAAGAAATTAAACCATGCCAATGTAGTCAAGCTGAAAGAAGTTATCAGGGAAAATGATCATCTGTATTTTGTGTTTGAATACATGAAGGAAAATCTTTATCAGTTAATGAAAGAAAGGTATGTGACAGCATCACCCATTCCTGATACAAATCAACTACTTGAGCAATACGCTTTTAATACCCATATCACTTTTGAAAGGTCTTTGGATCATTTGTTTAGGTTTAGATTACTATGCTTAAAGCTGTGTGCTGCAGTAGGAGCTGTGGTTGCCGCCTTAAAGCATATCCCCAATGGTTTAGTGTGAGTTTTCAGTGTCCCTTCCCAGATCATCCTGGCACACAAGTAGAACAGTCTTTTCAGAGTTAGGAACCGTGGACTTCTAACAGCCCTCATGCTAAGGAGACTTGGAAACTAGAGCTTTTCGAAGAGTAGGCAGTTCAACCAGCAATGCTTTTTATGTTAGAGGATGGTAACGCCACCTCCTCTTTTATGGCTTCCTCAAATAAAAGTATATATTAAAAATGGTTGAAAAGGTAATCATGGCGGGTCAGATTTTGGATTGATTCTAGGATATTTTTTTCTCCTTGCAACTTGAACTAACATGTCCAAAGACTCTATGTTTCATTTCTCAGCAATCTCAATAAAATCTGGCTTTTTGATATTTGCTGGGGCATTAATTAAGTCTTAATTTTAGCCTTTAGACTATGATAGAATCATCCAGGGGATAATTTGGGACAAAATAGCTCCTTGCTTTGAGTTGTTCTCCAAGGAGACCATTTTCTCTGTATGGACCATAGAATCAACCTGGGAGATGACAGTAATCTTACTTGATTTAACAAAGTAGGGTTATTGTTACAGTATATCTTCATGAATGCTACATAAAATACTTTTTAAAGCATAAAAGTACTTATTATGTATGCTTAACAACTTTAACTAAATTGTGCACATATATATGGATGCTGAATTTTAATTATATGTATTTATATAAGAAATTATGAACATTGAGAAAATCATTGAAGTGTGTAACATGGAAACTAATTATCTTTAAAATCTTTAAAATATAGAAATGCTTGATATATCCTACATCCTTACGAAAACAAAAAGGGCAGAGGTCCATAAAAGTGTGCTGCACATCACATTGTCTATGGTTTAGCCAGGCCTTGGGCCAGTTAGACAATGTATAAATCAAACCTTTAAGAATGTGATTTACTTGCCTAAGTCTTAGTTAAAATTGCCAGTCTTGCTGGAAGAGACTGCAGAGGAAACATGACTCTTTCTGCTGTAATTTAAAAAATAAGCAAGCAAACATGAAAAGCTGACTCTAGTGGCTGATCTCACTTCTGAAGTATGTGATGGTCAGGTTTTTTGAGAGGAATCAAGCTGAGGAAATTGAATAAGGCCCAGGCTGTCATCTTCATTCAGTGTTATCCTCTTTCTGAATAAAATTGTTACTGATTTCCACCCCAGGCCATCTCTGCTGTGTTTGGGCATGCGCAGAGGCAGCTGGTACAGAGATGTTTGATCAGAATCCTGTCTTGGTGAGGTCATTAAACTGCCTGCCTCGGCTGACCTAGTTGCCTGAATATTATGAGGAGAACCACTTGTTTTCAGTGGTAGCAGATGCAACTGGTTTTTCAGATAACAGAATGGAAAGAAATAGCATATCAGCCGTGAGAAAATAATAAGGTAAAGTCAGAAGTATGGCTTATACATGCTTTAGAAATAAAACCAGAAGAAATTACATGAAAAGCACTAAATTAACATGAATCCTTGCTGTCTTGAGGAGCACGTCTGATGATGTATACGTGTCAAGGTTTGTTCAGTTTGGCCAATTTTCTTTTATTCTCTTTTTTAGTTCACTGTCCCACATAGTCTTAACATGATGTCACATAGTCTTAACATAGTGTAACATGGCAGTTCTGCAAATACTGTGTAAATGTTACTGGAAAAGTAAACTGGTTACATGAGGGTGCTTAAAATATATCTAGCAGTTTTATGGTCATTGTAACCTTTTATCTTAGGTGCATTAGATAGCATAAGATAATATGCGGATTTAATCATTAATATTTATTTCTTCCCTTTTCTTTTATCCCACAGAAACAATCTGTTTCCTGAGTCTACAGTTAGGAACATTATGTATCAGATCCTGCAAGGGCTTGCATTTATCCATAAGCATGGTAAGTTATGTTCTACCTGTAAACGGTTTGAATAAGAGCGAGATTGTGTAAGTTTTTTAATGAATACGCTAACAATTAAATTACTAACTTCAGTAAAGGAAATAATCAGAAGAATGGCACTATACGAGAGATTCATACTGGGGAAAACAGCCATATTTTATAGTTGACTGATATGTTAGTCTGAAGGTTTGCAGTTTGTTTTCTGTAGATTTCTATTTTCTCAAACTGGCAGCTGGCCACATTCTAAAACTCTTCTGATGTTATTTGGCACATTTCTTGGTAGATTTGGAGGTCCCCTGAGATTGAGAATAAAGGAAAAATTACTCTTTTCTAAAGGCACATACGGACACCTGAATTAAATGCACCATCTCTTTAAGATACAGTGAAAGTAATAAAGTTTGAGTGACAAACAGCTTTCATTGCATGGCTTTCTGACTAATTTTTACAATAATGATAAGAGATGAAGATGATATACCAGCCAGTAATAATAAGACCCCCTTAACTAATACAAAAAATTACTTATTTTAATGATAACTTCCTTGCCTTGTTTTGCTGCCCTCTGTAATTCTGCCTGCTAAATACACAGTAGTATATGTTGGTGGTTAGCTCTCAGGGTTGTTAGAAGGGAACTAAACATCAGTGGCCAAAGTCCTGGAAGTGAAAGACTTGTAGGATCAGCATTTCAGTTCACTTAAGAACACATTTAACTCTGTTTTGCAAAACATTTTTAAATTAATGGCTTTATTTTCACTTCTAATGATATTCAGATACAATTCTGAAACCAAGCTAGAAATTCCAGTCTGTTCCAGTGAGATGCAAAATATTTTAAACCAGAAAAATAATATGATTTATTTGCAAAAAGCTGTTACCTTTTTTTAATAAATTGTCAAATGGATCACGACCTTTCAGAGTACCTTTTACTGGTATTTAACTTGCAAAACTGTACATTCTTTACTACAGTGTCTAACTGTCCTCTTCAGTGCTACATACTAGACTGATATTTCTGCCAAGATGTTGTAAATCTGTACTTGCAATCTGGGAATTCATGGCAAACCTCAGAGAATAGTCTTGATGGTCTTGTGGCTCACAGTGTAAAGCCAGTTGTCCCAAAATTATCCCTTGCAAGAGTTTGGAAAAATCACATGAACTTTTTTCCCTGTCTTTATTTCTATGTCCCACTTCTGTATGGCTTGACAAGAAATGCTTGTCAAGTAAACTTTTTATGTTCTTTGGCCATCTAAACTCTAAGCACCTTTTCATGTTTGACTACATAATCGATCGCTCTTTTTACATGCTTGCCATGAAGGAAGTTGCCTCAAAACTATTGTGCAGTATTGTCCATGCAGCGAAATACAGAAGTGATTGTCCTAAATGCTAAAAGCAGCCTTGATTGCGCTGTCTGGTACCTCTGCTACTCTTGCCAAATAAACATTTGTCATCAAATTTTGCTGAGTGCAGAGAGCACTAGAAAAATATACTGAGATCCTCTGCCTGCTAGAGCGATCAGTAACTGAGTGCTTGCAGATTAAGTAAGTTCTCAGATTTAAAAAGGAGCTTCGAAGTACAAAAGTTGCCTCATCTAATTTGTATTCTGGTTAAAAAGATTTTTGAAGTAATTTTTTGATGTCTTTATTGCACAGTTTTCAACACACTTAGGATTAGTGTCACTTGAAAGGGAGCTATCTGACTGAACGCTGTGATTACATAAGGCTTTGAACGCTGTGCTATTCAAGCTTCAGCAGGAAGAACTACAGCAAACAGTCCAGGTGGAGAATAAAGTTTACAGCCTGGGGATGGCAATGCAATGCACATCAATATTTCATTTGAATTTCAGGGTTCTTTCACAGAGATTTGAAACCCGAAAACCTCCTTTGCATGGGACCAGAACTTGTAAAAATAGCAGACTTTGGTTTAGCCCGAGAAATCAGATCTAGACCTCCATACACTGACTACGTATCCACGAGATGGTAAGTGCTAGTATTTGCCTACCTTGTGTAAACGTTAAAATCAAGCCTTTAAAAGAATTAAAGTATTAAATTTGTGATGAAGGTAATACCACTTTTGATGCCTCCTCCTTACGAAACTTTCATTTAAGCTTGACATAATTTGAAAAGCTTCAGTTAGTGCAAGACAGTTTACAGCACAGATGGCAGCAGCACGGGAATAAAGAGAGGACCTGATAAGACAGGTGGGATGTGCTGGGACTTGTGTGTGTGACGAAGGCATTAGAGAGCTTACAAGAGCTTATGCAGGTTTTAATTCTTCATTCTAGAAAAAAACTAAAGTCTTATTTTTAGGATAAGAACTTTTTAGGGGTGTTTATTCTTAACAGCAAAGAATGAAGAGCTGAATGGTTTCTTTTTTTTTTTTTTTTTTCCCTTCCTCACAGGTACAGGGCTCCTGAAGTCCTCCTGAGATCCACCATCTATAGTTCTCCCATAGATATTTGGGCTGTTGGTTGTATAATGGCAGAAGTTTACACGCTGAGGCCTCTCTTTCCAGGCGCCAGTGAAATTGATACTATATTCAAAATTTGCCAAGTCTTGGGGACGCCAAAGAAGGTAGTGACATTCCACACTGCAGTTATACTTGAGGTGTTCTGCAATACAGAATGGCACAGTAGCAGTAGGCATGAAAGTAATTGGTTTTCACACTTACTGCTATTGTATGGCATTGATCTCACATACGGTAAAGTAAATGAAAACTGATTTTCTGTGCATAAGCACTATGTAATTATGCTATAAAACCTGACATTTAGAGGAGAAACAGACCCGTCAACAGCAAACGAGGTAATTGGGCTGAGATTTCATTAGGTGGAAATATTAGTTTCTCTTGTATATGAAAATGTGGCTGAAGAGGCTAGAATTTGGAATCACGGCAAGACTCCTGTGACCATATTCAATTTATGCCTTTGACTTGGCCAGATGTAAAGCAAGACATAGCTCTCAGCAGAGGTTTGAGGTGAAAATGGTAGTGAATTTTTTTAAACGGGCTAGAGCAAGCTGGATGCTGTCTATAGCAGATAGAAGAATATATGTTAGTATAGTTGGGCACTATGACGTTTAACAGCTGAACTTTCTTTGTGATTGGAAATCTCATTCTTCCAGAATGACTGGCCTGAAGGCTACCAACTTTCAGCCTCCATGAATTTTCGCTGGCCTCAATGTGTTCCTAACAACCTGAAAACCCTCATACCTAATGCTAGCAGTGAAGCGGTGCAGCTCATGAGAGACATGCTGCAGTGGGACCCCAAAAAGCGGCCAACAGCTAGTCAGGTTTGGGTTTGTTTTCTTTTTCTCACATCTGCATGTGACGCTTCTTTTCACTGCACAACACCTTCTGTAGATGGTTATTTAGCAGCTGCTTGGGGATGCAGTTCTTAGGAGGGAGAAGAGCAGAAGCCAAGAACGATTTGCAAGGCAAAGGGGAGTAATTAAAAGGGAGTGATCAATGTCTTGGATGCATGGGGTGTGTGCTCAACGATCAAGTATGTGACTGTAGCGTGAATAATTATGTCTGCTGTTTCCCACCCCAGAAAAAAAGGAAATAAAATTTGTACTGTCATGTAGGCCTGGAGTAAGCTAAAAACTTCAGTTTCCCAAGTTGTATCCTAACATCTTCACTACTGTTTTTTAGGCACTTCGATATCCGTACTTCCAGGTTGGGCATGTCCTGGGTATTCAGGAACTGGTGAAACAAAAGGAACTGCAAAATAAATCATCTGTGCATATTAAGCCTGTCCCTCCAGCACAACCCCCTCCAAAACCTCATGCCCGCATTTCGTCAAGGCCTTTTCAACAAAACCAGTCTTCTCAGCATTTGGTTTACCCGTATAAGACAGACAACTCTGGGGCTGAGCACAGTAACTACTTAGAGGAGGACAAATCTAACCAGGTTCTTCTGCCTGCAATTCACAATAACATTCCTCATCAGGTAAAGGTTCATCTCACTTAAGATACAACTCCTGATACACTGCCCAGTTTTTCCCTAATTGTATTTCCTGGTTTTGTTTCCTTTCATAAGGTTCTTATACTTTACTAAAAGGATAGGAAATGGGAATAAAGAATAGGTAAAACTTTCTGCTAGAAACTGGAAATTACTCTGTTGAAATCTAAGTCAAATTACCATACAACAAGCAAGTTGATTTCTCGTTTCAAAGCCATTTTATGCCTCCTTTTGTTGTAAAGCACCACTTAAAGGATGGCACTGCGATTTCATACAAGTAAAAGGATGTGCAGTGGTCAGAATATTAATGGGACTGATGCCGGAGAGAAGAAATATTAAGCTAGATAGTATTGGAATGAGGGGGAGGGGAACTATTGCCTTCATCCATATAAGGCATCCAATTTAAGGGACTGAGAATAATAGTCCCTTTGGTTTTCCTGTACTGGCCTGGGAAAACAACATATTCTTCTTTCAGCATTACAACCTGACACTTCTGTTGGTTATATGTGGAGATTGAATTCATAAGCTAGATGAGAGCACACGGTGTGAATCTGTCTTAAGCAGGGTCAGTACTGGCCATGTACAGAGTTGCACAAGGCTGAAACGTACCGGTGAGCTTAAATGGCTGAAGAGACATAAATTTGTACCCGTGCTGTCCCGCAAGAAAAATACATCTTGTATGTTCTTAGCATGTTTAATGAAAGATAAGGGTTCTGTTATTAGAGGTGTACTACCATTTTACTCTTAGACACAGGCAAAAAAAAGTCCTCTTTGCTCCTGTCACTTGGTTTGTGGTATAAATGTGTGTGTCTTTGTTTCTTTTCAATCTTTATATCAGAAAACATCATCTGCTGGGACTGAGAATATAAATGGTGAACTTAAACCAAAACCTAGGCGGAGGTGGGGACATCTTGCTAGAACAGTGAAGAGTTCTGAAGACTGGGATGACTTAGTGGAAGACCTCGATTTCAGCTCTTCCATCACAAAGGTGGACTTGAAAAACAAGAAGAGACAAAGTGATGAAACTTTTTGTAGGCAAGTCGGTTTCTTTTATGTTCATGTAATATTTGCTCTAATTTCCTTAGGCTTTGCCTCTTTGTTTCATAATGTTGCTCTGTGTGATTTTTATGGATCTAGAAGTGTGCATGTGGAGCAGTAAAAGACAAGCAGCTTGTCTCCTGCTTTGCCTTGGCTGCTTGTTGAATGCTGACCTTTGAATTCCAACACCTTTTCTGATGGACAATTCCTTGTTCATTTTTCCCTACTGAAAATGATGTGTAGCTTAATTCTTCCCAAGTTAATCTTTGAATATTTATTTTTCTAGTTCACATACGAACCATTGTTACATATTCCATGCCTATTAACTGTTTGGGATGACTCTAACCTGCAATTCCCATGGATCAGACAGAAGAGGAAAAAATTACTTGAGTGATTTATAAAAACTTTAAGAGCCTTATATAAGGGAAATAGAAGCACATATCTGATTTTCACACATATGGCTTCAGGCTGAAAATATTCCCTGTTGTCTGTGTATTTATGCTGTAGCAAACAGTATGAGGAAGTGATTCCTGGAGATGAGATGGCCAGCTGTGGGTAAATGTATGCTGTAAAAATTGAACTAAGTGTAGCAATTTTTGTGTTACAGATTTGAAAGCATTTTGGACCTGAAACCTTCAGATGCTGTAGGTTCTGGCAGCAGTGCACCTTCCCATGCGACCTTTCCACAGCAGGATGCTCCCACGTTGCGAGTTTCTGCAGCAAAGCAGCACTACTTGAGACATTCTAGGTATCTACCTGGTTAGTAAAAAACACTTATTTTTCTTCCTGTAATTCCAACAGCAGTATGAAGTATTCAGTGCTACATGAGGCTTTACCCCTTCAGCTTGTGGATGGGGGCTACTGCTTAAAGAAAACAGAGAGCAAGAGCTTTGCTAATGTAGGTGGCCATGATACAAATTACATTCTAGCAGTTCAGCAACTAAATAAATGCTGCTTACAAGAAGGGGACAGGATAGCTGGTACGTCTTCCTCCTTCTGGATAGTCTTACACTTTCAGTGTGTTAGAAGATGTCTGTTAATATGCCAAGCTATTTCCTCTTTCCATAAGAAGGATAAGGCTGGTCTTCTAGACTGGAAAAGAAAGTGCCTTTAGCTTATCTCGTGAGTATGTAAGACCATGAGCAACAGAAGCTAAGTAATAGTGGGAATATGCTTTGCTGTAGTTTGGAACAAAATAGAATAGAAAGCTGTGTCTCTTTAGAGGAACTGTGTGCCTATCTTCATATTAACCTCTGCTTTACTGACACCGGCACTGGGCCAGGAGGAAGCGCAGGAGGTGGACAGCATGGCTGTCTGTATTTAAAATGAGCTGAATATAAATGTATCTTCTTTCCTCATTTCTGCTTATGAAGGCTGTGTTAGCTGTTCATTAACTTGTAGTAGTAGTACTTCAAAACTAATTACATAAGCTAGAAGGTATTGTGCTGGTAGACTCAGTCTTTTTTACTGAAACAGTTAATTTCAGTGACTTTCAAGCTGGATCACTTAATCATGGAATCAAGTAGAGTTTTTGTAGATAAAAGTTTTGTTATTACAGGAGGTTGTAAAACACACTGATCTCAAAATCACTTTTGCTTTACTATAAATTATGAGCACATCCTTCCATGTTAAATACCCTGCTTAAATATGGCATGTGTGTTAAATGCAAATAATATGTAACGTATGAACCCTACTGCAAACTGTTCACACAATCTGTGGTTTCAGTAGATGCACTAAAGAAGAGTACAGTACTATGAGAAATGCAATCTGCCATTATTTACTCTCAGGTTATCTTGTCACTGTTACGGTAAAATGAGTTTAATGCAAAGTATGAATTTCATTTACATGGCAAGCTTCGCTTCTGTGACTTGACAGTATTTGTGGCCTTGATGTAAGGATCCTGTCTCTTGACATAAGTAGCCATCGATGCCAGTGGAATTATTTACACCATTACCTTTGCCAGAATAGGGCCTGTGGCCAGTCATGGCATTCCCATATGAGAGGATGGGAGGGAACCAAGAAGCGTGTTTGAGTGAAGAGGTTTTGGTTGAATTCACTGAACTGGACAACTGCTCAAAGATTGCATATCAAACAGAGTGAATGCAAGCCACTCTGACAGATTTCACTGCGGTAATTTTTGTATTTTGGCAATAGGAATAAGCACAAGGAATAGCGTAATCTCCACTTCAAACAAAGAATCTGTTCCGTCTAATTCCTGGCCTGGTTCTGGTTTGCCTGGGAAAGCTTCTGGTTTGGGAGGAAGTATTAACAGGATGAATTCAGGTAAGAAACTGTGCTCAAGACTGAGAAAAGATAACAGGTAATGTATCTGTAATTCCAAACAGCTGTATTTTGGGGTCACCCTTTTCAAATACATGGTCAGCTTCAAAGATGTTTGCTACTGTGTCTGTTCTTTCTGTTGAAATCAGTTCTAAACACTGCTCCTTGGACGTGGAGAATACCTTAAGCTGAAACAGAATAATTGCTTCTAATGAATCCCCAAAAGTCAGGTTTGAAGTACCACATGCGTAGAAGGTTGGACAGCTTAGGTCTGTTCAACCTGAAATGATTCATCTCACCTTCGATTTCCTTCATCAGTTTTTATAAGTCATATTTTCAGGTTTGCAAATTATTTTAGCCCAGCTGGTGCATAAATGGCCATGGAGGAGGAAGCTGGTCTAGATTGAACTATCCATATGCATCTCTCATTAGGTGAATGAAGCAAATAAAATGCATCATCTATCATCATGTCTTTTAACTGATGCTGTTTGGAATAGTGGAATAATCACAGCTTTGAAAATTTCAGACAAAAGCGAACCTTCAATCTTCAATCTTTTTCTTCTTCAGGTTTTTGGGGCATTTGGTATTTCAGGTATTTAATCCCTATTTGATTTGCAGTAATTTGTAGATTTTTACACTAGATTTTACCAGATGTACTTAAACATATTAGTGTTTTTAGCTTTTATTTATGTATTCCCTCTGAATCTTTCTTGACTTCAGGTTTTCATATAACATTACAGTTCTGCAGCACAGTACTTGTTTTGTATATGTTATGAAAGTGTTTGAGAACTTCTATTGAATCTTGGCCAAAGAAGCATTACAAACTCTGGTTTAAAAAATAAAAATCTGAAGATTTTGGATGTATTTTAATAAGAAAGTTGTTTTTTAAAGATTCAAGGCGGGAGTATGTTGTCAATGGCTAAACTACATGAGAACCTAGCACAGGTTCTGTCTCTTTCCTGGCTCTCCTACAAGTTTTTGCTGCTTTTGTAGGATATCATTAGATTTTTCCCTTCTGTAATTATTACCATCATTTTCCACAATATGTGTTGCCACTGCTCTGCTGCTCTAGTACATTATAGACACGTGCTGTGGATCTGCCCTGTGCCTGCTAACTTGGTCAGTGTCCATCTGACTCAACACTAGTTTATTTATAGCGAATTTTGGTCCAATTTCTACAGCTTATCCTACAGATCACTCGGATCTTTTCCTGCTCATCCTGGGACAAGTGTTGTAGCTGACTTTTCAAATTTGAAACGTGAATCTGTCCCTTTCATTAAGCTTTATTATTTTCTTGAAGCTGTGCTCTTACTGGCTCAATAAGAGCTTCGTGTAGCACCGGAGATAAATATACTCATAGGGCCCAGTTGCTGAAAGTCAAACAAAATAAGTGCAACTGAAATTCTGAGTTTTAGAAGTTTTGAGAAACCTTAAAAAAGCTGAGATGTCACGGAGAAGCAGAAACTGCACTTGTAGGATAGCAATTTGTTACTGTTTTCCATTCATCCTTAATGCAGTCACGCTGACAGTCCCCTGAATGCAGACGTCTATGGATCTGTGGATTTCTGGTGCCTTCCATGAAGTTCTTGTGTTCACCAATCCATGATCAGGCTTGATCTTGAATATGATCCATCAATGTACACCTTTATCGCCTGGTGATAGTCTGGGAGATCCAGTGTCTTGAGCTCAAGCGTTCCTGCCGTTTCTTTCAGGGCCTGTGGGATCAGGCGGTCTCACTAGTGGTTATATCCCTTCATTTCTGAAGAAGGAAGTCGGCTCTGCTGGGCAGAGGGTTCAGTTAGCACCAGTTGTGGATCCATCTTCTAGTAAGTGTAGTACCAAAGTTGTCTTGGTCCCTTGCTCATTACTGTTGTATATATGCAGCCCTGAACTGTATGTCTTTGCTTTACTTCATTTGTAAATATTTGACTGACTGGAACTACAGTTCATAGCCTTGCAGAACTTCCTCTGGAGAAGGACATGCTTTGTTTTTACTTTGCTTATGAAATGTGTGGTTTTATTCGCAGCGTATTTCAGTGGGACTCGGTGTGAGAGCTGGCACAGAACTCACGCTTGTCAAATCGATACAAACACTCCTTGTCTGATGAGATTTTAGTGAATTGATCCACTATGGTTTCACATCAGCAAAATCTATTAAAAAAGCGGCTTATTTCCTGAAGAAATAAGGACCTGGATCTTTTCAGTGCGGACAGCTACTCACTGAACCGCTGTCTCATGGCATTTCCTTTTGTCCTTTAGATTATGCTTCTCTGAAGTCAGTAAGACCCCACCTTGGGCGGCCATTGTTCAATTCACCTACGAAAAGCACACCAAGGTTAATGTCTCTCCCGCCACCGGCTCAGCCGATCCACGGCCGCATCGACTGGTCTGCAAAGTATGGGGCTCACCGGTGATGTGTGGAAATGCTCTGGGAACCAGTACGTGTTTCCCATGAAACAGTGGCTGACGCCAAGACAACTTGATACTGTTTTGTACACCTGTAAAGTTAAAACGAAACAGATCTTTTATGAGCAAGATGTTTTGAAGGTGTTGGGTTTTTGGTTTTTTTCTTTTTTACCTGTATTAATTTGAATGCAATCTTGTACCTTTTTTGTATAAAATCGTTTTGTTATATAATTGGGTCCAGTTATTTTCATAAATCTGATACATTTTGTATATATGGCTTAGGGGGTTTGGCATTTTTATATGATAAATTTTTATAACAAACTTTTTTAAAATTTTAACTTTTACCTTTATTAGATTCAATTTTTTATAAAAGTGGATACGAAAAGCAAAGTGGTGCAATATTGCAGTGGAAGAGAAGTACTGAGGAAGGGGCATTCATTAGACATTCTCTGAAGTTTGTGCTAAACGAGGCTGTATAATTTCAGTGATGCCACGCTCCTGTTGTACTGTACTCATTTGCTTTGTACTGTCATCAAAGGACTGAGTGACCAACAGTCACTGAGAGACTGCTTAAGGTCAGTGGGTGGTCAGTCATTAATTTTTTTTTTAATTTATTTTGCCTTCACAATGTTTTGTTGGGCTGTTGTCCAGTTTTCCAGCTCCATTCTTTCGCTTTTGTCAAGTTTGGGGAATCTTCTTGTTTGGTGAGGGGCAAATATGCTTCTGTAGATCTGTTTTCTGACATAGCGCTCTTCTGTCCCGCTTCAAATTTGCTTCTTGGCATCGTTCTCTATGAAACAGAATGTGGAGCTACCTCTGTTAATTTAATTTAAATTGACTAGTGACTTCTAAGGAGAAAAACCAGATTCCGCTGCTTCCTTTTTTGTTGTTCCTGGGACTGTAAGATCTGAAGAGACGTTTAAGATGGTATTAACAATTCTAAAGCTGGTTTCAGAGTAGCAAAGTATTAGTGATAAGCCAGCAGCAGAATTTAAGGAAATTATTTCTGCAGCTGACTTAATTTTCACAACAGTTAGGAAAAAAAAAAAATCCAGAGGAAATGAGTAGTTTAAGTTTACTTCGGTTCTTCTTCACTTCAGCACATCTTTCCTTACATTATAAAGAATATGTCAGCTTCTGTAAACTATGCCCCCAGACCCTACTGGGGAAACAAAGGACCTTGCCTGGTCCTGCTAAAAGAAGGTGGTAAAATTGTGATTGATTTCACAGAAAGTGGTGCAGCTCTTTGAGGAGCAGTTTAACTGGCTTTATAAGAGAAAATTAATTATCAGGGTATAGAAAAAAGAAAATAGCCCTTTAGTCTGGTTTAATCCTGCACTGGAAAGGAGCACCAGAGTCTGGCCATCAGCAAAATTTTCAGTTAGATCACAGTTGGCAGTTGGGAGTTCCTGCACCTCCTTCCACAGGAGGGAGATAAAACAGTGCAGTACAGTGGGAGACCATCTTTTGTAGCTGCCTTTCGGAACAGCACCGCCAAAGCTGAAGTGCACAGAACCACTCACCTTTTGGGAAACCCATCGGAGCTCATTTTATGAACAGATCAGGCAAAATCCTGTATTTATGAGGCTTAAATCCAGCCCAAATGGATCAGAGCAGGCATGGTTTTCAACATGTGGTTGTTTCAAAGGAGCTGAACCATTAGTGTGTCGGTGAGATCTGCTCTGTGGGGTCTGCTGTAGCACCCACACGGGGCAGCTGCTGCTGACTGGAGGCTGCAGGTGACACCCATGGGACCTGGGGGAAAGGGTACCTTGGACTAAGCTGCTGGCTCAGTGCTACAGGGGGGACCTGAAAGGAGCACTGGTCACTTTGTTTAAGGGCTCAGTCCACAGTGAGACAGTACAAGACAAAAAGGGAGCAGAATGAATGAATAAGAAAGCATACATATAAGAGTTACACGTGCCAAGGACGTCTTATGTGTCCAGCTACTGCATTATTTGTTTTAGGTAGGATAGGAGAGCTAACTCCAAACCATACCTAACTGCTTCCAAAGCAGCAATGCCAACGCACAGCCGTAAAATAAAGCAGCCATTCGATTTCTGAAGCACACACTGATGGTGTCTTTGGGTAAGCCGAAAGGGAAATGTGTATATTTGTGTTAGAACTGGAAAGATAATTGTTTCTCTTGGTGGAAATAAATAGTTGTATTTGTGTCTCGATATCATTTAATTTATTTTATCAGTGAATAATTGGTCTCAATTGTAATAATTGGTCTCCTGAAACTATCCTAAGTATCCCTAGAACTAAGTAGGCAATTTAACTAGTCTGTTCCATATCCTTAATTCCTATTAGTGGAAGCAGGAGTCAAACAAGTCACAGGAACCGGCTGCTGAGGCTTGGAATTATCCTGCCTAACTGCAGGCACCTAAGAATGAGCACCTTTGTTAAGAGCTGAGTCTAAACCAGTGGTGAGTGAGAATCATCTCAAGAGGAATTCCTCTTACTGACGGCTGAGGAGCCCTCTGGAGACACCTGAGTCTCTCCACTAAGGAGGGGGGACTACTCCCTGTGTTTCAAATACTATGGGATGAATCTGAACCTGGCCTGTAATCTCTGAGCCTTTATCAGCCCTGCAGTGATTTTTTTGTTCTTGACTGTAGCATTCGGGTTTCGGTCAGTCCAGCGAAAAGATTAGAAAAAGAAGTAGTATTTTTCTTGGGCACGTCTCCCCCTTTCCCAAATAGAAGTCTTTATATTGGGGTGGGGGTGGAGGGGAAAAAGCCAATGGCTTTAGTACTCAAATTCACTTCTGATAATTTAACTTGGTGGGACAGAAAATTTGCTAAGCAGGAGTATAGCAGCAGCGGTCTTGTAGCTTTTACTCGAGCAAATTCCTACCGAGCTTGGCAGAAGTTGTTCCTGAGTAAGGAGTGAGTTGACTGAGCTGCCCGTTTTCCTGTGCTGCCTCCGTGTGCGATACAGACACAGAAAAGATGTAGGTCTTTATTACACTGAAATCCGAACAAGCATTTATCATACTTAACCTACTACTTTGTGTTTTCATAGTTAGCAGCGCCTTTATGCAAACTGTTTCTAGAATTCTCCTGTTTACATTTCCTCAGGCTCGTACGTGTTACGTGTCATAATGACCGTTAGGAAACGAAGGAGCCTGACAGTGGGGCTCGTTCACCTCTGTAATCTGGATTCTCGCAGAAGTGTTGTTTAAGTGCCATGATGTTAGCCAAGAAAACCCAACCCAGAAAACCCGCTTCCATGGTATTTCTGTACCTAAAAAGGCTGTTGATGTGATTGGGATGTTCCATAAATTGAGGAGAAAAGCCTGTATCGAAAGAACATTTTTGAAGTTGTGTGGAAGGAGAGAGTGGAATTCTCAGAGCGAGTAAGACTTTAGAGAGAGAATCGTTGTTGTTTATTCAGTGTTTTGTTCAAAAACGTTACAAATGTTTCTTTCATTCACCCTGTGTCAAATTTCCTGCCCCGAATAAAGTTACTCTTGAAGAAATACTGACTGACTGGAGTCTTGATGTTTTATTTGGTTTTTAATAAACGTGCTTCAGTTTGGGGTTGGTTTGCTTAGTTGTGGTGTGGTTGGTTGGTCAAACAAGCTTTGTTTGGTGCCTTCTTGGAGGAGTGGTGCTTCCTGCCAGCTCTGCTCTCTTTGCAGACGTGCTGGCCACGGGATTGGAGTTTCTGCACCTAATTTCTGCGATATATGGTCAGCTTCCTCTAAGCCCATGGGTTTAGTCCTTGGATGTCAACCCCACTGAAACTGAAACAGAAGATGTGTAACGCCTCAGAAGAGGGAGAGGTAGTTGGGCTGGATGATCACTGTAGGTCCCTTCCAACTGAATTACTTTCCCTCTTGTGTCACCTCAACTCAGCCTTCTCCCCCTGCTTTCATAGAATCATAGAATCGTGTAGGTTGGAAGGAAACTTTATCATCTGGTCCAACCATCAACCAAAAACCTCACCATCACTAAGCACTACTACAGTAATGTGTCTTTTGAATACCTCCAGGAATGGTCCCTCAACCACTTCCCTGGGCAGCCTGTTCCAATGCTTAATAAACATTTCAGTGTGAAAAGACAGTAGAAGCTGAAGGCTGTTGATAACTTATAAACCCAGCACTTTTGCTAACTCTTGAGTGTAGAATCGAGGTCAAGGGAGGTCGTTCTCCCTCTCTGCTTGGTGCTGGCGAGGCCACTACTGGAATCCTGTGTCCAGTTCTGGGCTTCCTAGTTCAAGAGAGACAGGGAACTACTGGAGAGAGTCCAGTGTAGGGCAGCAAAGATGATTAAGGGATTGGAGCATCTCCCAGATGAGGAAAGGCTGAAAGAGCTGGGAGTCCTTAGCCTGGAGAAGAGAAGGCTGAGGGGAGACCT
>VXBJ01006505.1:84587-176283 GCA_013400055.1 Nycticryphes semicollaris | reverse complement strand
AAAAAAAAATCAGTATTTTAAGAAATTGCCTCTAAAACTTTAATTTGACAGGCTTCTTTGCTGTAACGATACCATTTTCACATTACACAGTCCCACACCACCTTCTCCCACAGGAGCAATGACCCACAAAGTGCAAAACCCCCAAAACAGCTGTATGTGATGATGTAAAAGGGTGATATTTTAATCTTTTTTTTAAATTTTTTTTTTTTATTGCTTCTGTTTGCTGCTGTTAAAGCCTGTGCAAGGGGCTTGGCCAGGCAGAGGGGTGAGGGGGAGAACAACAACCCCCCCCAGAAAATCAAGAAAAAAAGAAAATCATATTTTTAATAATTACCAGAACGATAGTTTCTTTTACTTTGCTTCGTATTCAGAAACCACAACAGCTTATACATAGATAAACAGGGTTAAAAGCAGCCTTTTCAGTTCCTAAACCCCTGGTTTTACCAGTAACTTTTTATTCACCCTGCCACATCTTGGTTTTGAAAAAAAGAAAGCAAGAAATCTAAGGGAGCGCTTTAAAGTTACGAGCTGCCAGTTGAATTTTATGACTTTAAATACTGGAAAAAAATAATTAAAATTAGACTGTCACAAACGTAGCGCTTCAACAAGCAGATGGGCCCCTTTGCTGTAAAGCTCGGGCACTGGATGTACCGACTGAAAAACTCATTAGAATAATAATAAAAACTCTCCTTACTTCCAATTTCTTTTCAAACCTCAAGCCTTTCCCCTGCATGTGTCCCTGGGCCTTCTTAGAGCTGCCAGAAATAGTAAAACTCAGGCTTGGGTTTGTGCAAAGTCCACGTTGGCACTGCAATGTCCCAAATCTTCTAGGCTCTGGACTTGGTCCTGGAGCCAGAATCTCCAGTTCAGCTCTTTGAAAGAAAGTGCAGGTTGTCATCGGGGGCAACATCAGTGTTTAAGGTATAAATATCTACCGGGGAGGAATTAAGTGGGGAATCTTCTGTCTGAAAACACACCGTAAATGGAATGCAGGCTGCAATCCAGCTGAGCCCCACAACTGAGCTGAGCTCAACCCACTTTTTATTGACAGACAGGGATGGGTTTGGTGCTCAGTGACAGCTTAACTCGAGATACCCTTACCAGACATAGACCTTGACTTCACCTTCTCAGCACAGTCCAGCAGAGAAGAAAAGCCAAGCTCTGCCCTATTTTTGGACATCAGCTCCTTGTAAAACCAGCACTGACTTTGAAAGGTCAGGGGATGCCCACAAACCAGTGGACACGATGCTTGGTCTTCAGTCTGCTGTGACTCCAACTTCTCTCCCTCCAAGTGCTACTGCGGACCCTCAAGGCCACAACGGTGACCTGCCCTCCCAGCAGATGCCCAGTTAGGCTTTTGTAGCCAGTTTCATACAGTCTACTGGGATAAAAAGTTCCCTAGCATGCTGCCCTCCACTCTTACTGGATTTGGTGGCTATATCGTTGACTAACCTAATATTTGAGCAAGAGCAAGCAATAGTTCAATTCTAACAACAAAACCTCGAATATTTATAAGCTTTTCAGACTAAGTAAAATAAATAAAGCCTAGAGAATAGAGGATGGATGGAAATGAATACTGAAGGGCTCTGAAAGGCAAAGCGACCAGTTTATCGTGGAGAAGAGGAGACTGAGGGGTGACCTCATGAATGGTTATAAATATGGAAAGGGTGAGTGTCAGGAGGATGGAGCCAGGCTCTTCTCAGGGACAGGCAATGACAGGACAAGGGGCAATGGGTACAAGCTGGAACAGAGGAGGTTCCACTGAAATATGAGGAAAAACTTCTTCCCAGTGAGGGTGAGGGAACACTAGAAGGGGCTGCCCAGAGAGGTTGTGGAGTCTCCTTCTCTGGAGACATTCCAAACACGCCTGGACACGTTCCTGTGTGACCTGCTCTGGGTGTTCCTGCTCCGGCAGGGGATTGGACTGGATGAGCTTTCAAGGTCCCTTCCAATCCCTGAGATTCTGTGATTCTGTGAACATCCCAGTGATTGCACATCCCAGGCAGCAGAAGGCAAGAAAAGCAGCAGCAGCCATCTAGGTGTTGCTGGAAGTTATGTGGGTTCAATCAAACACTTCCACAGCAGAGCATTTTCTAGAGCACGGACTCCACAAGCTTCAGGGAGCTCCGGGGTGATCTAAAAATGTGAAAGCCAGATCCTCCCCCAGATTACTCTCATCCAAACCAACCACAGACCGTATCTGGAACAGCAACCGGCCTCTGACTTTCAACTTTAAATATTTTTGACCCAAACAAAAACACAGCATGAAGGGCTCTCGTAAGCAGCGCAAACACTTCCACTAACATTTTGTTTCAATAAAGCTTGTACAGAATAAATAACCATTTCTGGGCAGTGCATCACTCCACCAAAGACTCAGAAAATTACAAGTCAGAAGCAAAGCAAATCTCCTCCCTTTTGTTATCACTTCGGTACATCAATATAACGAGCTTCTCATCAATTCCAGGTAAGAAATTATTCCCAAGTGGTATTTAAGAAGCAGCTACAGACCTCTAAAGACTTTAAACATCTCAGCTCATGGAGAGATCTGCCCATCTTCCCTCACGGCTAACGGAAAGGACAAGACAGACTGATCCCAGCCAAATTGAACAGAAAGGCCGGGTGATGGGGGTTTTTTTGGTACCAGCACTTCTTATGACCAGTTCATGAAAAAAGCAATTAATATTACATTTTAACAAGGATCAAGTTTGCTCAGGGGGGATGCTGAACGTCATTCCTGTCTCCTGAGCGTAGGAGGCACCACATGGTCCTCTACAGAAAAGTGAGGCAAGAAAAAACCCAAAGACCATTTTGCACAGAAAAACTCTCTCCCTTTATCGCACACATGCTGGAGAGCAGCAATCTATTTTGGGTCACTATCATAAAAAAAAATAAATAAATGCAGTTTATCGAGGATGCCTGCACCCAGAGCTGGGTTTTTGGACTCCAGCTCCTAAGTACAGACTCAGTTAATGAGGAGTGGACTTAAAGAGTAGAACTGGAGAGTAAGCCTAAGCACCAAACCGAATTAAAGCCCTAATGAGGATTAAAACCCTGTAGAGTTTATTAACTGTGACAGTGTGTGACCCTTATCCTATTTCTTCAGCATTATGCAAATCCATGAAACATCCACAAAGACACACTGAGTGATTCAGGTGGTCATCATGACGTTATTACACCTTTAACAATTTTTGGTCAACATAATGAATGCTGTTAAACGTTCTCCAATTTTTCACCAGACGTGGGAGCGAGGTCAGTGCACCTGAATTTCTAGAAGCTGTAAGTACTTGAAAATGGGATGCTTAAATGCCATTTCTCAAGCACAACTCTGGAAAATTCATTGGATCTAGAAGAGAAGACAATGACGACCTGCTGCCTTGTTGTTAGCCTAGAATCACAGAATGGTCCAGGCCAGAAGGGACCTCCAAAGGTCATCTAGTCCCACCTCCCCGCAGTCAGCAGGGACAGCCCCAACTAGACCAGGTTGCCCAGGGCTTCATCGAGCCTCCCCTTGGATATCTCCAGGGAAGGGGCCTCAACCACCTCCCTGGGCAACGTGTTCCAACAAGTTCCAACAGACAACTTGTTCCCTTGTTGGCCATGGTCCGTCCTTTCTTCAGTTTCTCAGCGCTTCCCCTAGAGACTGTGTGTGTTTATCTCATTACCAACGGTATTTGCTCCCACTGTGTTCCCTACAAATCCAGAACTCCCATCCAAAAAAGCCTCTTCACAAGCAACTCTCCTTGTAAACTTCCCAAGAGGAATTTGCATTAGTCTCCAAAAAACGTATTTGTTAAGATGGGACTGCTCTCGACACAGCCACAGAAACTGCCCTATGGGTTTTTCCTCTCCTGCTGTCCCAACAGCTCTTCCGTAACACGTACATGAACACACAGGTCTGCGGGTGTTTCCTGCCCTCTAGGAAGAAAACAAGCAATGTATGCTCTCCTTTCAGACCCATATCAACAAATACTTGCACAAAACCATTAACAGTAATTCCAGGATGGCAAGAAACATTTCTTTCCAAGTGCAAAGTTTGCAAGACTTGATGTAAATCGCAAAGACAGGAGTTAAGTTCTTTAAGTAAAGCCAGACACCACAAAATACATTTTCTGCTTGGGTATCACAGAAACGGAGATTCCTCTTCTCTTCAGGAAACAAGATACGAACACAGGAAGAAAGGAAATATCCCCTTCTCCCTCAGGGCCTTCGATTGACTTCCTATAATTTCTATACGAGGATGAAAGGTGCTGCCAATGAAATATTTAGGAAAAAAAAACCAAAAAAAAAGCAGCACTAGAATTCTTCCTCTTCAGGAAATCCTTCCAAAAAATCCAATTTGTATACATATTTTCAGTGGCTCTACTGGGGCTGTTTGGTTTTCTTTAAATACGTGGAATCGATTTCCAGTGCGTTACCCAATGAATCAATTGGCATTTCTGCTCACAGGGACTTGGCACTAACCCCTAGAAACCTGTTGATACCCAACAACAACAAAAAAAAGTATTTAGTGAGCTTTTATTGCACACAAGATTTGATTTTTGGTATCACTTGATGTCTGTTTTAAAATCCTTATCAGGCATTCACGTTTTACCCTCATCTATTCTCTACGGTGAAATTTAGCTTAATAATTACATCTGTGCTCACTGTAACTCAAACATCCAATTCCAAGATGACTCGGAGGAAAAAACACGTTTTAATACCTACTGAATTTTGCGCATGGTATTTACATAACATCACACCTCCCTCCTTCAATCACTTCTGTGAGTTTGAGTAGTATACGTGACTTTCCAGTACAGAAAAAGAGCAGGAAAAAAGTGGATTTGTTTTCTTATTTGTCTCAAAGTATCTATTCAACAAAATTACGCTGAATGCATGAGTAAAGGATGAAATAAATCAGTCTCTATTCTTAACAAAAAGCCACACTTACCTCTTATTTTTAAAAAAAAATATAAAATCTTAGCAATGCTTAGGCAGCGTGAAGAGCTCCACCACTACTAGGGATAGGACTTAGTGGAGATTAGAATAAACAAAACCAAGAGCAAGTCAAGCTCTGCTAATACACTCCATTTGTATCTCATAAAGGGCTCTAACAAATCGGAACCAAAGCCAATCCTCCGTTCTCAGTAAGACTTGGACATGCAGCCTGTTGAAAACAGCACACGTAGGCATCTTGGTGATGATGATCTCTGCAGCAATCATGAATTACATAATTAAATTAACCAGATTCAATATATACTTTTATTTGAGTAGGGCTTAGGGGTGCCAGCTACTGCTGAGGGTGCTATTGTTGGAGAAGGAGTTATCACATGTATTAAAACAGTATTAAAATCCAATTTTTCTCTCTGACTCTGCTACTGCTCCATAAGGGCTGAAAAAAGCCATATGTAAGATGGCTTCAGCTTGGGCTTGTAGTTGTACGGTCAGGAGAACAACTGCTGAGGGATGGCTTTTGGGTCTGTCACTTCTGAGCTGGAAGGGAGAGACACGTAGGTGGGAAGCAGAGCTAAATAAAGGAAGGAGCAGGAAAGGAGGAGGATGGTGATGAAGTATAGTAGCATCGCATACAAAACCGGCTGCCACATCACATCCTCTCTACGGCTCACCAACAAAGTTGGGAGAATTACAGAATTACAGAACGATATGGGGTTGGAAGGCACCTCTGGAGATCATCTAAGTCCACCCAGAGCAGGTCCCACAGCAACGTTGCCAGGCGGGTTTTGAACATCCCAGAGATGGAGACTCCACCACCTCTCTGGGCAGCCTGTTCCAGGGCTCTGCCAGCCTCACAGGCAAGAGGTTCCTCCTCATGTTTAGGTGGAACTTCTTATGTTCAAGTTTGTGCCCATTTCCTCTTGTCCTCTCACTGGGCACCACTGAAAAAACACTGTCCCCTTCTTCTTGACACCCACCCTTGAAATATTTACAGGTGTTGATCAGATCCCCCCTCAGCCTTCTCTTCTCCAGACCAAAAAGACCCAAGAACAAGATTCAAGACCCAAAGAACACTTCTGGATTTGAAATGCATAGATTAAAAGCCTTTCAATTGCTGGAATTAGGCAAGGTCTAAATTATGCTTTTTGTGTAAAGGCAGGTTTTAGTGTCTCCCTCTCATCTCCCATCTCTCTCTCTTCAGTGGGGTCCCAAGTCACACGTGTGTGTGTGGGGGGAGAACGATGCCTTCCTGCTGCTCTGCTCGCTTACTATTTCTGACCGAATACACGGTGCATCTGGTTTACATTCACAGCCCTGTCCTGTGGCAGGAGACAGATTAAGCAGCTTTTGTGGTTCCCCTTTGGGTCACAGGACACAAGCTGAGACAAGCAGGCTTAGCTTTGCTTTTTTTTTTTTCCTTTATTTTCTTTTTTAACAGAGGCTTTACACCCAGAGGAAAGTACTCGTGCAGGATATCAGACTCTAGCTTAATCCCTATCTTGGCATCAAGGAGTATTATATCATACTGGGGCTGAAAAAGTATGATGTAATTTTCCATACTCGTATTTTATCTTAGCATCATATTAAAATTCTGTCATTCTCCTGTTTGCTTTTCCTAAGAGGACTTGAATCATTAAGGCATCACGCTGACTCCAGCCTGCTAAAGGTTTTGGGGTTTTTTTTATGATTTTTATGTTTGATTAAGGAGGAAGAAAACTATCTTTAAAAGCATCATTGGAAGAAGAGGAATGTAAAATGAAAGAAGAGTCTAATTAGGAAAAAAAAAAAGAAAGAGAAAGTTCATTTCAAAATGCTATAAACTTTCCTGCAAAGCTCATTTTTATGTTTTATTTCTATGAATGTACCTGCAAGAAATATACCCCAAAAAAGCTCCATTAAGCCTTGCACTAGCACAGCTGTGGGCTCCTGCCCTCCCAGCTGGTCGTCATGGCCCAAGCAGAAACCTTCTCCTCTCACCCTGGAGCCAGGAGGCAGCAGGGGGATAGGGGGGTCCTGCCAATGAATTTTATCCAGGAGATGCAAGTGTCGATGATGTTTTCCAGAACTTATGGGTGGATTTTACAATGAGAAAAAATAGACTGGAATGTCATTACCATACAATACCCAATCATTCTCTGATACAACACTGAAATAAGAAGGCACTGAAGAATCTTTTCCACTAAACCAGTCATAAAGTTTTCAGATTCAGAAGGTTTTTTTGGATACTAATTTCTGTCTTTACACATGCTTTTTGTGCTCTCCTGTCTCTAGTACCATTTTCCCAGAACCTTCATGAGCACCTTTCCTTGGACAAAATTCCACCTCCAACCTGCCAGTCTGTATTACTCAGAGGTATTTTTAGGGTCTCTGCCAAACTAAGCTGACCCTCTTCCCAAAGGACCCCAACCACAACGGGAGAAGTCACGTCAATGAGTTTATCATTCTTCCTGCACCAGTGACAAAAAGGTCCTTTAGAGCTATTAGGTTACCTGCTACTCTAGGAAATAAGAAACCATTAATAATTAATAGTTTTTTTTAAAAAATATCATCATAAAGAACATTTTTAATGTCATGGCACTCTTTTCATCATGGGTTAATGTGTTCATCCTAACGTTGCTCCCTGTCCCATGCACATTCTCACCCCGTTCCTGTGCCAACACGACTCCTGAGGAACAACACAGTAATTGCTGCCATGTTCCTGAAGCCTCCCTTCACCTCCTTCAACATCCCGGGGTTAAGGCGGAATTTAATGGGGAAAATGAAGTGGAAAATCTGAAACAAGAATAACATCTTCTCTGGGTGTCAGAGTATGCAACTCTTGTGTCTCAGCTGGTGGTGGGCAGGACTTGGAAGAGGACGGATGGGAGACCCATCATCCCCATCACAGGGTAGAGCCTCCCTGTTATTTATTTTTAGAGATGTTTTGCAAGTCCCTGGTCTGTAATATTGTCACACAGTAGCTGAGTATCTGTAATACACTGTGGTCATGCCTTTCAGAAAAAAGCACCCACGTTACAGTCAAAACCAAATTAAACCAAGAAAAATCTTGTTAGTGTTTTTCTCAATGTCTCTGCTGTGGAGTCATGTGGTTACAAGTGTCATTTTCCTAAAAAGACTTCAGTCAAAGCCTCCTGATTTGGACAGTGCGGTTAGAAAATGTCATCTGTAACAAATCAAAAGCAACAAAACCCAACAACAAAATAATCTTCTCTTTCCCAAAATAAAACTCCTCCAGAAAACGAGCCCACAGTTCTTGTTTCTCCCCATGGAGGAAAGGATGGCGTGAAGCACCCCTAACGAGAGGTGATCGCACAGAGCAATCAGGAGTCCACCATGAAGAACTGCAGAGAGTCACCAGGCAGCCAGATCTGAAGGATCTGTGAGGGTTTCAAACGCTTTTTTTCAAGCAAAAAATTGTTTTCCTCCGTCTCCGTTCATCCAGAGTCTACCAAAAGCACAAAGTGTGATCCCATTCAGACCATGTTTTCACAGTGAAACTGGCACAGAAATCACTTCACGGATAACTTAGTGGCACAAGAAGTAGATGTGTGACCCGACCTGAGAAGGAAGCTGCAAGGCTACGTTTAGGGAAATGTTCTCACCCACTTCACGGGCGCAAAGTACCAGCAGCCCTACCGTGAGGCCTGACACATCACCAAAACCAGCACTTGAGCGTTCAATAAACCTAATCCCACCTTTGTGTTGGCCCTTCCCAAGCAGAAGACCCTATCGTAGAAAATTTTGTTCTGCCAGTGTATCATCTTCTTCACTATAGGCTCGTTTTTATTAGCATTTTTGGCAAGGTTCCTCAAAGAGAAATGATTTCTTGTCACACCTCAGCTACTGCAGCTGTAGAGGTGAGGTCTGTGCAACAGGCCTCGTCCAGCCTCGGAGCTCCTAGTCCTCCTCCTACATCAAGTGTTGATAAACAGCCTTAGCCTGAGAAGAAAGTCATCTAAAACTATTCAGACAAATTCAATTGATAGACAAATCCCATATTCCAAGCAACTGTACCAAAATTACACCCTGTGTGGGAAGGGCTGGCTTCCTAACCCAGGAATGGTTCCCTTCCATTCTTGTAAAACTTTTCATGTGAGTTTAGCCTAAATTTATGTAACAAGAGGTGTGAAATTAACGCATCTTTTTCATCATCAGATGTAGCTAAATGAAGCTTTTAAAGAGTCAAGGACGGATTTGATGACAGAAAGGGCCGTTGGAGAGGGGAGGATGATTAAGGGGTGAGCAGTGCATGGAAAGTCAGCATTTCCCTTCTCAAAGTCCTTACTTAGGACTCTGCTCAGAGATCTTGACATCTGACGATCTTCCTTTCCCCCCGCGCCCCCTCCCCAGACACTAGTGCCGCATAAATAGTATGGACACAGCTACCACACAACAATTTCCATGATGGCACAGAGGAGAAGAGTAACCAAAATACGGTTTCCCAGCACGTTCGTTGTCAGCCATGAAATTCTGCAGGTTTGGAAGATCCTCGCAGAGGATCGTAAAACCAAACACAAACCAAGCAACCAAAAACCCCAACGTTGCTGGACTCTGCCTTCCTAATACCAGAAGGATGCTGTACCCCATGAAGAAATCCATGCAGGACACCAGTCCTATAGAACCACTAACTTCATCTAAGTCATATTCCGTCACCAAGCACAGCTGGCTTTTGAATTTTGAAGGGAAAAAATGAGAAACTTCACGTCATGAAAAAGTCTCTTTTGAAGTTCCACACTGACAGGTTGCCCTTGTATCCCAAGGCAGAGAACACTTGCTTGGCTCTTAAAAGCTTTGTGGGGTTTCACTTTTAGTTTATTAATTTTTTTTCTGTTAATTCCGACCACGCTCATCAACGTCCCAGGACTTCAAAGGAATCCTGCTAAGCTCCTGACGCTAATAACCTGTGGTGACAATGAGTCTCCCAAGCTAATGGGGTTTGGCATAAGTAGGTGCTTCCAGCAGTTTTGCTACTTTCTATTCCATTAAGTGTCCCCATCCTCACACTTCAGGACTGAGAATTTTCATTCCACTTTCTTCACGCTATTAATTATTTTGTCTGCTTCCCATTTTTTCTCCTCTAATATTTTCAGTTAGTAAAGTGTTCCTGATTAGTTGCAACTATAATCTTTTCCTTTGGGTTCTTGTTGTGATATGTTTGGGTTTTTCTAAAACATCTTAGGTAATGTTATGCCATTTGGCCCTGGAACTCCATTCCTTTTCTCTTTATAATGGCCTGAAAAAGGCATTAGGCAGTACCACCACTAGCACGTCAGCTAATGAAACATCACTAGGCTCTTTGCTGTAATGAAATACTTTTTTCCCCTCATTAAGGTCTGCCTCACAAGGCTTCTCACTCTTGTATTTCTGCCAATTAACTGTTACCATGCTGAAAATTAAATGTTCTCCCCAAGCTTAAGCCACTAACGCAGTGCAGTTTGTTGTCTGAAATGACCATCTTGCGATGGTTATTCACTAACATGTTGAGTGTCTTGTACTCATCAACAAGAAATTCATCCCAGCTAACGAAGGCAAGGGTGAAGTGACATATGACATGAAAAAAAATTAAAAATTTTACAGCTTTTTGCCACTAGAAAGGAGAGATGTGCCTGCCCCACCGCTCCTGGGCAAAGGTTACAGATTCACAGAATGCCATGGGGTTGGAAGGGGCCTCTAGAGATCGAGTCCAACCCCCCACTGCCAAAGCAGGGCCACCCAGCGCAGGTTGCACAGGATGCCATCAAGGTGACTGTGGAATGTCTCCAGAGACAGAGACTCCACCACCTCTCTGGGCAGCCTCTGCCAGGGATCTACCACCCTCACAGGAAAGAAGTTCCTTCTCATGTTTAGATGGAACTACAAGTTTGTGCCCATTTCCTCTTGTCCTCTCACTGGACACCACGGAAAAAAGACTGGCCCCATCCTCCTGACACCCAACCCTTTTATAGGTATTTATAGGTGTTGATCAGATCCCGCCTCCATCTTTTTTTCTCCAGACTAAAAAGACCCAAGTCCCTCAGCCTTTCCTCATCAGAGAGATGCTCCAGGCGCCTCATAATCTTCATAGTCCTCTGCTGTACCCTCTCCAGCTGATCCTGTTCCTTCTTGAACTGGGGAGCCCAGAACTGGACCCAGTGCTCCAGATGGGGCCTTCCCAGGGCAGAGCAGAAGGGGAGGATGACCTCCCTCAACCTACTGGTCACACTCTTCTTGATGTCTCCCAGGATGCCGTTGGCCTTCTTGGCCACAAGGGCGCATTGTTCCTTCCTCTCCCCTTTTCTCCACACAGCCCAATGCTGCTGCTTATTAGATTTCTACTGAATATAGCAAAAATCCATCTCTCCTTCCACTCTAACACCTTCTCTAGGTCACCAAATTGAGTCAGCACAGACTCGGAGATGACGAACTTATCATTAGCTGATTTCACATAGACCTACAGCTGCACGTATTTATGCAGAGTAAAAAGCACTTTACAGGTTGAATTGTCATTCGGATGCTCTGCTCACCACCACAGAACAATTCAATGGTGGCCTTCCATGGCCATGTAACCACCTGTACGTAACACTTGTTTGCTAAACAGCATACAGCCATTTAAGCAAAGATATGATGGCACTTTATATCCTATAAAAGCTTGCAAATAAATATTTTCAAAATATCTTGGCATTGCATACAGTTTAAGCAGGCCTCAAGAACCAGGGACGCTCAGGGCAGTGCAGAGGGACTTAAAAATAACCCATATGTTTGCATCCCAGGTCTTGCTATCACAGTATAGAAGAATGTCATGTAGGCAGGAAATAACTTAAGGAAAGAACTCTTATTTCTTGTGCTCCGCAACTGCTTGCAAGGACCTCCCTGGACACCCAACTCGGTCCCCTTCAGTTCCTTTGGTTTTTAATGACACCCATTTTCCACTTACAATTATGAATATACATGAAGTTAAATACAAGACATATTTATGGTGACACTAATCAAACAACCAGCTCCTAATAGCTTTCCAAAATTAAAGGAAGGGAAGAATCAGGTCACTCGCTGCCCAAGAAGTCGTCTCGTATCTTTTATTTCCCTTCTGTTGGGCAATTTCACATCAGACTTTGTCCGAAAGTATGAATTAATTCCTTAACTAACCCTTAGGGATAAAACACCCTTGGTCACAAATGGCTAAAAACTATAAAGATTTGTTAAAACAAAGTCTGATTTTGCAAAGGCATTAGCTTAAGAAGTACCAACAGAAAACAGGGGGGAAAAAGAAAAACTGTTTTCTGGAGGGATGGAAAAAAAGAATTCACTAACAGATGTATTTACTTGGATAATGAGTTTTTCCTCATCTGATGAAGAACATGGAAAAAATGCAGAGACTGGTGAAAAACAGAGAGGCAGGTGACAGACGCCAGCCTGATAAGCAGAACAAAGGGGATGGAAACAAAGTGGGGATGAATGAGCAGCTCAGACACCGGGCTCATCTCCGGCAGGATGGAAAACGGGAGAACCAGGAGCCAAAACGTGGAGTGGATGTGAGTGAGGAGTAGGACAGCATTAGTCAAGGCATAAACTACTGGCCTGGGAGTCGTGCAGTAGGTGGGGGAAAAAAACCAACCCTGAATTGTTTGAATTATTTAGATAGAAGCAGGAAGACAGACACGGCCCAGAAGGGCAGTTCCTTGCGCAGATTAAGCCTCAGATGATGCTCAGATTACAGGGAGGAACAAGAGAAAGATTTTTAACAAATCCCAAGTTCTCCACAAAGATTTGATTGAAGCGCTCTGCTCCTGCACAAGCTGCATGTTTCCTACCAAACATCGGTCAAACCACTTAACATTCAGCCTGTCTGGGGTTTTTTTTTGTTTGGTTTTGGGTTGGTTTTTTCGGTTTTTTTCCTTTTGGATACCTGAATTGTGGACTGAACACGATACCTGAATGAAGTGGATTTGGCCAGCTCACTGTTACCGAATCCTACCCTCACCCCACACGAATACACTGTGATTTCTCTGGAAATCCATTAACTGCTGCTCTGTTAATTCACAGTCTCGCTCCTGATAAAGGCATTAGCAGCTGTTTTGGATAACGAACCAAGACCTCGGAACACAACTGCAGCCTTTCATGTCCGTGCAGCCCTTTTTTCCCCTAAGTTTATCTCCCAGAGTAAAGCTTCTAAACCTTAGCACTAGACCAAATTACGCAGTCATTTCAAACACTGCATTAAAATACCATCCAGCTACTATAAAAGGAAAAATGAATGGTTCCAGGAGGCAGCTCTGCGGCAGACAAGCCAGCGTGGCTCTGAAGATAAGAGGCAGCTGCCAGAGGAAAATATAAGCATTATTTATGGATGTGGTGTCCTTGCTCGTTTAAATTTTGAGAAGGGCTGGAGATGCAGACGGGGAGCAGACAGGCAGGGCTGCAGACACCGAGGGGGGGGCCTACAAACAAGCCCACATTTGCCATCGGTGCCACAGCAAGGAGGGGTCACAACTACAAAGCAGTGTTGATTTTTACCTTCAAAACCAGGTCCCTCCCTCCCCTGTATCTTCCTTAATTTCAGAAACACCAGTAGCTCCAGCGACACAGGGCCGTACCCAAATGTTAGTGACACAACCTTTTAACAATACACCTCGACTTACTGAATGATCAGAAAAACCTGGTGGCACATTAGGCTTTGCAGGGTCTTCCTGAAGACCCACAAGCTCGTTCCATAATCCTTGGGAGGGTTATGGGAAGGGTTCCATAATCCATAAACCCTGAAGACAGGCACTGACTACAAACCAAGAAAGAACAGATCACAGTTAAAAAATGGGAGCTCAGATCACAGGAGGTTCCCTGCTCAAGCAGGTGCTGTTGTCACACATCTTGTAACCTCCTGCAAAAAAAAAAAAAAAACAATAATCCACAGAGTGAAACCAAATCTCTATGTGCTTGGAAGAACTGGCTCAACTGAAGACAATGGCACTGGCAACTGCTGGTACACAGGAGGCAGTGCTTTTGCTTTTTTGGAGTCCTACCTTCTTGTTGGACCTCAGTTTAACCTGATTTAGATCCTCCAAGGTGATCCAGCAGAACAGCTGTACACGGGCAAGCCTCAAAAAGCCTTGACTTATTATATAAAAAAAAGAAGAGTTGACAAAGCCAACATTTCTGCCTGGCGTAAAAATGCCACCTACCCCACGGGGACAAAGCCAACTGCAACCCCACAGGGAAAAAGCCCACAAGAAAAGTCTTATGTAAAGGACTCAAATATTAATAAACGCAGCAAAGATGGTTGCTAATTGCAACTGTCATCTTAAACACCACAAGTTCAGGCTGCTGGGAGGTACGGCTGCAAGCTGTCCTTAGAAATACTATTCAAGGACATTTTGTGATCTCTTTTACCCAAGCATCAAAGTGTGCTGTAATTAAACATCTAGTTTTACGGAACTTACTGCAACGACGAACAGAATAAACCCAGGAAGAAAAGCCTGATACAGCTTTATAGCTGTCATGAAGAAGGTTTCAAACAAGTTAAGTTGCTAAGTGCTCAAATCATAGTTTAAATATAAAAAAAAAACTAAATTAAAAAAAAGGGGCCCAAAAGCCCAGGACAGTGTTTCTATGTTTCTATTCAGCGTATGATAAAAACGCAGCCAGGAAACATGCAGACAGGGAGGAATGTGGCATCACTGCAAATCCAACAAAGGCATCCTCTCTGTGGGGTTGTGGAGCTGCAAGCTTGGGAAGAGAAAAGGCTTGACTTGGTAAAATGAAGTCCAATCCTATCTCTGATGCCTCCAAACCTCTGAAGGAAAGGATTATGCCAGGTCACCTGCATCTCCTCTGCCCCTACAAGGTGACAATTGTCACAACGGAAGCCTGTGGTTACAGAAGTCACAGCAGCTGGGCTGTGACCACAGAATGATCACGTTAGCATTAGCCAGTTCATGGAAAGTATTTCTCCTTTGAGTTGTCATCCCCACAGATTCCAACACTCTTTGATGAAAGGGATCAGCGAACGTCAGACCCTGCAGAGAGCACGGAGTGAAACAAAGCCTGAAGCCCCACGGGCAAGTCCAACCACCTGCACTCAACAGACACGTGTCTCTGGAGGATGGAGTAGATGCACGAAGGAACCTCATCAAAGCTCAAGAACCCACCTAGATCTTAAGAACTTAAGGCTTTTTATGTAAGAATGTTTATTTCGAATTAAAGCTCCGTATATCTAACTCCTTGTTATTCACCCAAAACTCATAAAGAGGAAGAAATAACCAAGAAAGCCAGCTCTATACATGTCCCATCTACGGACCCAGCGGCTCCACCAGGAGACACACAATCTTCTCGACAACAAACTCCCGTTACCCTGCACGATCCTCCCAGCGATGCTGAAGGTAGAAGCCCAAAGCCTCTTACTCCCATTTCACCCACAGAGCCCAATAATTCCTATTTCCACTCACAGTTTAGGCAACAGGTTTCAGAACGGAATAAAATTTCTTAAAATTCCTTCTTTTGCCAAGTTTTTGCTCTTCTTTTAATAACCACTACCCTGTGCAGGCCGCCCACATAAAACCGTTCAAAGCCTTGGAAGGCACTTGGTATATTCCAAGCTGCTCTTCTTGATGGCGTATAAAAGCAAGCAGATGCCAAAATGACATTTTTACAATCTTTTTTCATGGGTCACTGCAGCACAGTTTTCCAGACAAATTCCATCACACCTTTCCATGTATCAACAAGCCATGCAAAAAACATCAAGCATTTTAGCATCTGGAAAATCAAGTGGCTGCTACGTCCCATCATTGCTTTATCAGGAAAAGCAGCTGCCCATGAGCTACAGGAGTCATGGTGGGACAGTCACGTGTGAGAATCCTCAAAACCTCCATCGCTCCATCCATTTGAGCCAACTATAATGCTCTTTTGTAAAACTCAGGAGAAGCACAACCAGCCTGATTGTTCCCAACAGCGGCCAACAGTGCAATTAGTGTGATAATCAGACATCGGCATTCTTTGCAAAGTCCCAAACAGTCAAATGAATCCTACTCTTCCTTTGTGATTCATATGAATCTGAGCCACCTCTCCCCCTTCCCCAGCCAGAGGAAGACCAGAAGACCTCTTTATCATGGTGAGGTTCCACTTAGAGCATCTCAAATGCTGCTCTAGCACGTCAATAGTGAGCAAGTCAGCTGTGAATCTGCGAGAGGTCACTGTTGGATCAATCGTGGTGGTCGGGATGCTAAGGGTGTAAAGAGAGCGAATAAGAAGCAGGGGTGGTGCCTGTCTCTTCTTAACACAATTCACAGCTTCTTACAAAATGATTACATCGACCTTTCCCACCAGAGCCTCCTGCTCCTTTGTCTTCCCCCCACACCCACAGTCACCACAATCACCACACCCTGATCTTTCCTTTCTCCTACTAGAAGCTGGTGACAAACCTTTATGAGCGAATACCTGAGATTCGGGAGCAGAGGCATTGCCCAAAACCTCTCGGAAAGCACTTGAGAAATTCACGCTTAGCCATTTTAAGGTAGCAAGAGGGGCTCTTTGATCTCAACAGAAGCAGCAACCGGGTAAGACTGTTTTAAGCTGTTTCAGTACAAAACCTGGTAGCCTGAGTCAACCTATTGACAAGGAACAGCTTAATCCAACCTGCTAAGTCTGGCAGCAAGTGGTTGAAGGCGCATTGGTGCACGTTGCTCTCTCATCCTGTCATCCCAGCTGCTGGGAAGCAACCTCCAGCAGAGGTTGGTTATAGGGACATTTTAAACTTTTCTAGCAAGAAAAAAGTAGAAACACCACATCCATTATACATCCATCACAAAGATGCAATAAGAGCATTTGTGTGCCCTTTGTTAGAGGAGATTCAAGCACAAAGGCAATGCTTAAGTTTTAAAGATGAAAGCTCAGTAGCAGTTACTGAGCTTAAACACACAGTCTCAAAAGGGGAGAGAAGATTTGTCTCTTTCTCTCTCTGGAAAAAAAGAAAAGGAATCAAAATATCTACAGCTGACCCGAATGACAACACATCATGTTCTTGTCTATTTGCGACACAACAGACGGCTCTCGGAGATATTATTCAAGATGTCGCGCATTCTGGTACAACCAGATGACAAGGGGGAACCGAGGGACCGAGTGTGGTGTGGAGCCACGCTCGATGTTCTTAAACTGGGAGGGCAGAGGGGATACAAGAACACTGGATGCAGAAACAAAAGAATTGCAGGACAGCGCTTATGTACTTCAGAGAATATAAAAGAAAGCCCAAGATGTTTCTGTTTACTGGCCACAGAATGTAATTTTAAATTCCTGGAAATCACATATTTAGCAAATAAACATGGTTGTGGGTACTGTAATCCTGAGACAGACCATAACAGAGCAGGGGCATGTTTCATGCAGTGCCATCCCCACGGCTCACAGCGGCACAAACTACGCTCAAATTTGAGAGCAGCTGATGGAGTTGTGGGCGCTCCAAAGCATCACACGAGGCCCCAGGTTGTGAGAGGTCCGAAGACAAGACAAGGGGGAGCTTCTCCAGAGGATCTCCAGCTCCATCCGTAACAGGAACCATGACTAAACACAGGCACTTAGGACCCCATCAAAAACTTCCTGGAGGTCTTTGGTCACAGCTCTGCTGCGGGATGAATCAGTGGCTCATTTTCAGGAACGGTGTAGGAAAACCATGACCTGTGTCAGATGCTCAGCAACACCCCGTTCTGCTTTAGAGGAGCCTTACACAGCCGTAAGGCATTAAAAGAACTACAGACTATTACAGAACAACGTGCAAACACGCTTTCCAGGAACAGCTTAGAAGGTAAAAATCAATTGTTTTCTAGATTCACACACATTATTTCTACATAAATAATCAAGAACCAAAAGAAACTCTGCCAGACCCGAGTGTACATCTCAAAGCACTGAAAACCATCCCGAGAGTTGCCCTTCTAATAAAAAGCATCACGTACAGACCTCTGCTAGTTTGTATGGTAAGATCAGCTTCTCCCCGACCGTCACCGTCTTTCTGGTAACCAGGGCCTCAAACAGCATCTCTTCTTTGACCTAAAACAAAAAATCTTGATGTTAATGATTGTTCCAGGAATGTTTTTTTAAAAATCTAACTGATTTTAAAAATTGAAATTTATAAATGTAAACATTTCCACAAATTTAAAAATTTAATTTAGGTAAAAAAAAAAAACCAACAAAAACCCAACCAGTAAACACTTTTGCCAGCCCTTGCAGAGTTAATGATGAACACCTAAGAATGAGGTAGACATTGGGAGGGGACAACTCAGCACATAAATCCAGCATCAGAAATCAGACACCACGTTATTCAAGGGAACCTGATTTTCCACATTCAGTCACTGCATTTCTAGCAGTTTCCCATCGGGTATCCCTCATTCCCAGCGCAGCTCCTCCCTCCCACACTTTTTGTTGGCAAAATAAGTCATCTTTCTAGTGTTGGCAAGATGACATCATACAAATCGCTCTACACACAAGCAAAATAGTGTCACTGGTGTCATAGATATCCAAGTAGGGGTGGTTTTTTGCTGTTTTCAGGGTGTGGAGGAATTAGGAGGAAGAAACCTTTTGAAAAGCACCTGATATTTACTCTGCTATTCACACTTGATATTTAGCCCCTGGAGCCGCCAGCTCCCAGCCAGGTGACAATCTCTAATCAGCCATAACAGAAACCAGATTGCAAAATAAAAATAAATAAATAAAATCAGTTGTGTAAACACAAAACACTTCAGCAACTGGGTAAAAAGTGCCAACAAATTAAGCAGTACCTGCCACGGATTTTTGGGAGAAAACTTCCTTTCTGACCAGATTCCAGTCCCTCTTATTTTTATATCCTCTGGAGAATTCACAAGTGGGACCTATCTACCCGAATAGATGGTGACATGTTTATATGCAAGATAGATCTAAAGACTTTGAGTCGTTGACTGCTCTTGGCTAAATTTGGTATCAAAAAAGAAACTGGTGATCTGGGTGACAATCTTTGAGCCTGGAGTTAGTAGCTATGGACAGACACGGAGATGCTGCTGCTGGAGGAGTCACAGTCAAGTCCATACAAGCTGCCTGTCCTAACCGAAGGACTTCATGTAGACACCAGAGCTGTTGAGAACATCCCTAATGAAGGTTAGAAGCACTAAATCCACTTTAGTAGAACCATCCAAGGCCATATTTGTACCCCAGGTAAACCATTTACCATTTGACACAGATGATGGGAAACCCAGTGGCTTGTGTACTTTGATTTACTGCTTTAACCCAATAATTAGTACAAAGAGTGATGCAAACAAGCCAGATGAACCTAAGAAATCTCACAAACCGTTGCAATAACTATGTCCTTCCATACAGAAAACTCCATCTTTCTACCAGAAAGACTGTCAGAGGAGTCTCCCTGATAAACTCCAGTGTATTTTCACATAAGCTACTTTCCCTGCAACACTCACTAACAAGAACTTGTTGCTGCAGTGTTGAAAGCAGAAAGCACCATCACCTATATATGACCTTCACCAACCAGCAAGTCCTATGTTACTGGAAACTGAATGTCAATGCCTTGAGGTTCATTTCAGTTGCCCTTGGGAACACTGCAAAGCTATCAGTTATTATCATCTCATTTGGCCTTTCAAAAGCAAGTGGGGAAAATAATAATCTGGTTCACCCAGAATTCCACAGCAAGTTTCCACATTCGGTTTCTACTCCTATACGTTCAGCAAAACGGGCATTTTCTTTTAAATTCAGCTCTGTGGGCAAAACGTGGACACTTTTCCATCAGCCTGGGACTGCAGGACTCGAATTTTGGCTCGGAGCTTTGCATCTGATGAAGATGAAGATGTCCCTGCTCATTGCAGGAGGTTGGACTAGATGACCTTTGGAGGTTTCTCCCAACCCAAACTCCGGCTGTCCTCCCTCAGTGGAACAGCTTGGAAGAAAAGTAGGTTTTCTGCTATCCCACGGGAAGGAGAGATGCTGCAAACCCGCAGCCAGCACGCTGGCTTTCTTTAATTATCACAGGCAACAAGGCAGAGGGGTATCAGATGGTTACTAATCAAAACAGTCCACTGTAATATTTCTGAAACAGCCTAAGTGCTTCCAAGTCCCAGATTTGTCAGCAAACACAGGGATGTAAGACAGTTTCAACAACTACCCGCACCATCCCTTGCCATCACCATCTTGATGTTCACCCCAGTTTCCTTCTCCCTCTGCTCTCCTGTTAGGTGACACTTGCAGATCCGCTTCCTTCACACCTCTAGACCTGCTGGGAGCTGACCCAGAGGGATCACAGCGAGTCATCTTTTCATACAAAACCATACTTGGCAAGGAAGGGAACGTAATGCCTGCATCTCCCCGGGTCTCCACCTGCAATTACCACCCAGTGGAGCTTGATCTTGACTGCCTCATCACCTCTGAGAGCCAACACCACGGGTACAGCCAAATCATCCTAATTTTCATTTAACGTCACAGCTTGAAGGTAGCTGACTCCTGATGCCAACACGGAGCAACCAGAGCTTTCCAAAGGTAAACTCCGCACGCGCCGACAATTAAAGGATACCTGGTGCACGGAGATACTTGCAGCTTCCCACACACACACCCCCTGTGCTTCCTGCCCTACACTAAAATAGAGACAAAAGCCATCCCAGCAGATTAGCAAAGAGGGGAAATACAATTTCTTCCTTCAGTTCATGCCCTTGGAGATACACTTCCGTTATGTTTCATGGATTTTTAGGTTTTCCTTTCTGGTGCTAAAGGGCAAGTCGTGCTCTCTTCTCTCCTAAAAAAAGCTACACGGGCCTGCAGGAGTTTGTATCTTAATTACAGAGACAAAATACAGATTTAAGACTTGGTTGAACTGACGCTGAGAGGGCCGGATGAGTGGAGCTGTAAAAGCCAGCGGAGGATGACCAGCGATGCTGCCACGGCTATAAACATCAGCGGAGCACAGCGGGGAGCAGGCAGCCAGCGGGCTCCCGCAAGGGCTGGGCCGCAGCCAAGGCAGGCGGAGATCACTTCTCCAGTAACGCCAGGGTATGACATGAGAGCAGCTGAAGAAAAATGAGCCATTTCCAACTGGAGAGTAAGAAAACATGGCTTTTTGTCTCTCCTCCCATGTTTGAGAAAGGGATTATAGCAGTGAGAGCTTGTTCAAAAGCTGCTTGGTGTGGAGTAAGAGAAAATAAAATTCAGATTTCTATCAGTTCTTCTTGAAAAAGACCTGAACCTTTTTCTTCAGACTTTCTTTCCCACAACCAGAAAGTTATCAGACTCCAATTTTGGCTCAGAGCTTTGCATCTGATGAAGATGAAGATGTCCCTGCTCATTGCAGGAGGTTGGACTAGATGACCTTTGGAGGTTTCTCCCAACCCAAACTCTTCTGTGATCCCCAAAACTTTGTCCGGAAACTGGCTCTGGAAGAGAAGGCTGGATGCAAGTGTTGGCTGCCTCAAAATCCTCTCCTCCCTTTTGCTCCCCAATTACTTTCCAAGATGTTTATCATACGAGGAGCACAACGTCTGTGGGATCCCTCTGGGAAGCTGAAGACAATTATTTTTAGTAAAAAAAAGAGCTTGAGCACATAAATCTCCCACGGAGGTAGACATTAGCTCCAAAAGCTACATCACTGAGGCAAAAAGAGACCTGGCAAAACTAATTTAGGATGCTTGATAACTTATTTATATGTTACCTTTATTTGCATTGAGGCTGGTTCCTGACGCCTAAAAACCGAATATAAAACTGTTCCATTGAGCAAAGACAGGAGTTGTCTTCCTTGCTCAATGCTCCATCCACAGAAATAATTTCCAGTATTGACAAATTAAAACTGAAAAAAGAAAGTCTCTCTCAAGATGAAGAGACACTAGACCTCTTCTAATAGATCGCTTTTATGAATAAGCCCACAAATGAGCCTTTCCAGGCTTTTTCCCCAGAAACACCAACATTTTCTCCCGTTTTACACAATCCTACGTGATTTCTGAAAAGGACCCATGATATCTGCTGTGCTTACACAGGCCTCCCATGTCTGCTCGATCCATCAGGCAGCCCTGACATCACGCTACGGCACGGTATTTCAGCAAAGTTTAAACAAAGGCCATGAAAAACCTGCCAAAAGCCTCCACATAATCCACACGCTATGTCTACTCTTGGAAAAAAAAAAAAAAAATAAAAAAAAATCAGGGAATCAGGGTCTTACTGTAAATGAAACAATGATCCACAGAGTCTGGCCAAAATCCTATATTGCAGTTTGCTTTTTCAACAAATGCTGGTCTGAATGTTTTAATAAAGCAAAGACATACTGGACGGGGGTTTTCGGTATCTAAGAAAAATCAAATCCATTGCAGATCATCATCTCCTCCCAGATTCCTTTAAAAAAAATTAAAATCTGCATAATAGTTTCATTTTCTAGGGACACAGATCTCATTATACGGGGGAAGGAGAGTTGTTCAGGGTTGTTGCATTAAGTGCCTCAGTGGAGAAATTCCCCAGGTTGTCCTTAGAGGGTCAGTGGCTCCAATGTACACCAGCTAAACTCGTAAGAATTTGGGCCAGATTTTCCTATGGAGAGGGAAAACATCCCATCTTTGCCTAAATTTTTCATTTCAGCCAGGCTGTTGGTCCCTCTCCTCCCCACCAAGGGCTACCACCCTGAGGGTGCTGCACAGGAGGACTTCAACAGTCCCTCTCCTTGGCTGCTCTCAGGGATGGACAATTCAGCTTCTGCTTTCACAGCCTTTCCCCTGAGTCCAGTTGGATATTTATTTTTTTCCTTCTCATTTCCATTGCAAATCCTCAACTGAACACATCCAGTGAGTCATTTAAGGAAAAAGAAACCAACAAACCAACCCCCCCCCGCCTCCTAATCCTTGTCTCCAAGTAGAGCTGGTTTCTCCCACCTTTCTACACTCAAGCCCATCCTTGCCAGGCACCCAGTGGCTGTATGAAAAGAAGTTAAACTATTTGTCAACTAATATTATTTTTATTCTGCGCTGATTTTTCAGTCTTAGAGAGTAATGCCAAGATCAAAAGAGGGAATTAATAACTTTTTCCAGCAAATTCAAGTGTTCCGCAACAATGGTGTGAAAAGCAAAACCATGCAGTTCAGTGACCACACACAACAAAAAGTAATAAAAATAATTACCCAAATGAAACAAAACACAAAAAGTGTCAAATGTTTCGACCAATATTTTTGGTCTCTGGCTAAGAGAAATTCACCACACAATTTGGAGACTTGTAAGTAACTAAGTAATGAATGAAGTGCAATGGATGCCCTTTGTGATGAACTGTTTGAACCCTCCAGTCCTCCTTTTTTGGTCAACATTGAGTAAGAATGGCCAAAAAAAAAAAAGAAAAGAAAAAAAATCCGTTCAGGTCTGCAAAGTTTCAGCATTTCAAAAAGAGAAACTAAGTCCCTTCAGAAAACAAGATTATAAAGCCACATTATTGGCTTTATTTCAGCTGATTGGGGCCTGGGTCTATTGGAAACTTCACACTTGGAGGCAACCAATGGAAAAATTACCATATAAATGACACTTTAATGTCAAGCACCAGCATTAACCCAAACACAACGATGTATTTCACAAGACTGTACCTCAGATCTGCATCATCCTGATCTAATTAACAAGCCTTTTATGCCCTATATGGTCATTTACCTTGCACAAGAATTACAGAGATGAACAGAAATCTATCATTTTGCTGAGCTACACCGTATTCTAGTGCTTTTTCAAAATGGTGAAGTTACACATATACATGCATTATCCTTTTTTCCTTTTACATGTTGTTGACACTATCTGCAAGTGAGCATGGTACCCATGCTCTGTGCTGTACCAGACCATGGCATTAAGCCACCATTGGATCTGTAGGGCCTCAACCGACGCATCATTTCACACTTACGTGCGCAAAAAATAACTTGCTACCCTTACAGCACGCAGATGGTGAGCAAGTTTGTTTGCAGAAGAAAACCAGGGCAAGAACCCAAAGCCTGGAACTTTTTCAGATCTCCAAGTCACTCTCTTACGCAAAGCTTTTTGAAAAAAAGAAAAACCCAATTAATTCTTGGCGCTCTCACTATGGCCATTTTTAATAGGGTAAGATCAACAACATTTTTCTCCAAACTCTTATTTTCCTTCTGTTTATATCTGCAATCTCCAAGCTCAAGATGCAAAGAGTGTCCAGCTGCTTATGCCTATATTTTACTGAAGCTTTCCCCTCCCTAAATTCAAAGCATTAATGACGTGCTATGAACATCTGTGAGAGCCAGTTCCTGGGTTCTTTAGGTAGTGAGACAGCACAACCATTATTTTTAAGGGGAGGAACAGGAAGAGAACCACCCGTACACAAAATGACAGTGAGTTATCTTCTGATGCTATCATAAAATTAGCAAAAATTAACCTTCCCCACCTTTCAGCAAGTAAAAAAGCATAAAGACTGTCTTAACCTACCACAAGTATAACATTTGAGTGTCCTTTGGAATTACAAGAGGTTTAGAGCATTTCAAGAGAAGTGAGACAGCAAGGAGAGCTTCTTGGCCACCTACATCCATGTCAAAAGGGTTTGACTTCACCTCTTGAACATATAAGACAAGTGCAGGATGAGTTGGCTCACTGAAATGAAGACTTTCCTCAGGAACAAGAAATGCCACAGCTTCATAACCTGCTCAGGCTAACCAAGAAGCTCTCTCAAGAACTTACATAGTGCTCTTGCACTGATTTACACTTGATGTGACCCTGGGCCTTCAGCCATCCAGGCTGAGACCCACAAAGCCTTCCCACTTGATACGGGCAAAATGGTGACCCACAGAGGACAAAGTGCTTTCAGGTAAAGTGTCTTAAAGAGCATGTAGCATCAAGATGTTCACAAAAGAACTAGACAAATGCATGGGTAAATGGTTACTAAAGGGATGAGGTGCAACCTCCATGCAGGTCCAGTACAACCTTTGTGGATGCTGGCAGGGCAACAACAGACAGCAAAATATGGCGAGCTCACTCAGCATCTCCTACAGCCACCACTGACCCAGAACTGTGGTCCCACAGTTGCTCCAGTTTCTTATACAAATACTGTAACAAATATCAGGACCACTGCGGAATTTTGGTGAGGGAGCTGATGGCTGGTAGTTGAAGGAAGTACTGCATTGCATGGCAGGTTTTCATTCCACCTAGAACTGGTTTGCAGTCTTTCAAATCTTAATCACAGAAGCACTATTTTCAGTCAATTAAACCTGAATATTAGAGAAAAAAAAACCCACCCCTACCATTAAAAACATCATTAAAAAAATCTTTCTAACTTTTTGCTGCTAAACACCAACAGCCCATATTAATGGTAACAAAAAATCTACCCTTCAGTGAAACCAGAAATAAATTCTATTATAAAACAGAGGTGGCTCATTAGGTGTGAAGGTTACAGGACAAGAAGCAAAGGCTTACCTCCAGCAGATCCGACACGATAGGTAGTATTTCAGGGTTACAAATATCAATGGAGTCATCCCTGTAAGTCTTCTTTTTGTAACGGATGTTACCCAGGTGCAGTATCGCCGACAAGAGAGAGAAAATCCTAAGGAAAATACAGAGAAGTCATTTGCAGTCCTTTGTTATTTATTAAAGCTAATGAAAAAGCAATCCACATCCCCAAACATCTAACGTGCTGTCTCTGTTCTTTCACTCATTCCTCTAATTTTCAAGTCTGAAGCAGTTTATGTCCCCAGATCTCCAAATGTTTCCTCAAAAATGATGCTGAAATGAAGCATCCAATTCACCCCGTGTGAAAAATATTGTCACTTGGTCAAGTACCAAACTTGCCTGAAAATTATTTAATGCGTCAAAACCACAGTGAGAAAATGGCACCCCATATTATAAGGAAAAAAGAAAGCCTGGAATAATCTAGATATCCAGTTTAAATACCAGTCATGCAATTGCCTACATCAAGGGGGAGAACTCAGCCATGTGCTTGTGACCCTTTCTCAGCCATAGCACATGGATTTATCCCCTTTCTCAGATTTAGTCCAGGGTTGAAAGTTTACACAAAAAAGCATGAATACTTTTGAAAAAATAAGCAAATTGAGACCAAGAAAAGATGTTACACTTCAGGTAGATTTATGCAGGCTTTTTTTTTTAATTTGAGCATTTTTAAGTGATAACTCCTCAAAAAACCTCTTCTTCTAGAGAAGTGGCTCTTGGACTATTGAGTCATGGCAGACTCCAGGAATAAACTTTGTCCCTATTTCTATACTCTCCAGGAAGCTAAAGAGGAATAAAATCAAATTTGATTCCTAGCCAGACCACCAGTTTGTCTGGATGACACACCTTCACCTCTCCAACCCATCCTTCCATATCTCTAAAAGAGGGATACTGGTTCCTTACTGTCAATGACAGGGGTGCAATTATAAACATTCCACTTCTGTAACGATTTCCACAAACATAAAACCCAATGTTTTGCTGTGCACAATCGCTGATAAAAGTATAGTAAGACTTAGAACACCCTTCCTTTTTATACTTGGCTGAAGGTGGTTACTTATTCATGTTACAGTTCTACAAGGCCCCAAACAGAATAAATTTGCACATATAGCAAAGAAACCACTATATTTTTTGACAAGCTAAAGTCAGTGGGAGAGATACAGGAACTTGGAACGCCAAGAAAAGTTATCGCACAGTAAATCAAAAGTGTGAATTTGCTGTGACACCCGACTCTGCTCAGTCCCGACACTCACTGATCGCTCCGCTCCGTCAATTAAATTCCCTTGATGCACCCCCAAACAAGCTTTAGAAAAAACCTTGTTGCTGAAATCTGACTCTTGAAAGATAAGGAACCTTGCTGACATATAACATATTTACACTAGAATTCTGTATATTTGGCTCATGTGTGTTTGTAGAACGGAGAGAGAAAAAAGCAGTCTTAATTTCCTAATTGATTTGTTACTAGTTAGTGATAGAATCTTTTTCTCTCATGATTTTTCTCGGAGAAAAAGGCAGGACAATGTCTCACAATCAAGGGCTTTCAACTGGTGGCTCAGACACACGTTAAAAAGCAAGAAAAACGGTGCTTAGAAGAACAGGAGGTAACCCATCCGGATACAAAAAAGAAAAAAGAAAAAAGGAAAAAGCAATATAACTTAAAAAAAAAAGTTATATGTTAGCATCCTAAATGTCATTTACCCGAGGTGATGAATAGGGTTTCAAGTGCCATTAGCACAAAGCAGCAATTCTCTGTTCCCATGTAAACCTCCAGGATTTCAGACAGAAAGGAACCACATTCATTAAATTATTGTTTGAACATTTGGACTCAAAAAAAGCACAACATTTCTCATTGTGTTCCAGCTACTGCCGTGCTTTTCAGCAGTCAGTACTTAGAACGTCAGACCCATACTCTCTTTTGAGGTCGTTTTTCAAATACACATTTTCTTACTCCTAACCTTAAGTAACATATTTGTCAAACTAATTCAAACCTACTCAAGACTTTCAAGCTAATGATCCACACCAGAGGAATTATTTTGTGGTTTCAGCTGGAGACAACCCTCATATCAAGCATGTAATTCCTTGCAGTCAGAGGAAAGCACTATTGCAACCCAACTAAGTTGTCCAGTCTTTCAACCAGCACTTCCAGTGACTTAGTAAATGAAGGCCAGTTGGGAGCCTACAGAACCGGCAATTGCATGTAAAGGATTAAGTATCATGACTAATAATCAGAATTTCTGATTAAATCAGGATCTGGATTCATAACATGCAGAGTAAGGCATGACTATTCATGAACACTTGAAAAATACTTCCAGGTGCTAACTCCATGCCAACGCTCTACTTGCATGAAGGGAATCGTTAATTACAGTAACCATGGTCATATTTCATTTACATCTTTAAATTTGTGGTTGGGTTGGAAGAAACTTTCAAAGGTCATCTAGTTCAACCCCCTGCCCTGGGCAGGGACATCTTTCACCAGACCAAGTTGCTCAAAGCCCCATCCAGCTTCCACTGATGGAACGTCCACAGCTGCTCTGGGCAACCGCTTCCAGTGTCTCACCAACTATTCCTTCTCACCAGCCTGGTGTGTTATGTACAACAGTTTTGTTAGCCCAAGTCAGGTGAATTATCTCACTGACTGCAGATGTTATATTAATTCATATACTCCCCAAGCTTTCAATATGGTAAATAAACTCACTGTCTCCGAGTCTTGGGAAGAAACCCCACCATCTCCATGGCTAGTTGTAAGCGCTCAAAGTCATGTTTCAAGTCCTCCCCTTCCACGGAAAAGCAGTCCTGGTGGGTTCAAACAGAAAGATTTAAGCACTCAAAAAAAAATTAAGATCAGAACAGGTCCAGATGGAGAAGTCAACACTTCATAAATATCTTTTAGTGATCTCCACGCCTTTTGTCAGCAACTAGAACATTTCCAATCTGGCACTGGGAAATGAGATATCCAGAAGGCCACAGTGACATTATGGTGAATAACTGGCCGATTACCCCCAACCCAACACCAAGCCCAGGGACAGGAGGACTCACAGCATCAGAGCAGATACAGCAAGTAACACAGATGCAATACAGTGAAAGACCAGGATTAGCTCCAGTGGCAAGGCAGATTCTTGTTTCTTAAACATTAAAAAGATCACACAATTAAAAAAAAATTAAAAAATAATCAAACTTTATTTAAAGTTTGATTTTTAATTTTTTTTTAAATCAAGCTTCTGCTTCTTTAAAAATCAAGAATCTACTTCTATAAGGTCTTAACGGAAAAGCAAACCAGAGTGCAAATTTCAGTACAATAATTATTTATTGTACACACTAACATTTTTTCTTTGTACTGCATTTTTATCCAGCGTGGTGAGACTCTCTTTCACAGGAGAGTGAATCTCTGTGATCTCCACCATCTCTCTAGATGACCTACATCTCTAGATGTAGATCTCTCTGCATCTCTACCACAGTTGCCTTGGTTTGAAGAGCCTGAACCTCAGAGAGGGCTACACTGATATATCAATTTTTTTGGCCTAATTTTTCCTGCAGATACATCCTTACTTCCTAAGCTTAACCTCTAACCCCACCTTGAGTGGCACCACCCTAACAGTATGGTGAGAGTTCATCAGTGTGGGACAACTAGCATAAAAAAAAGAAAAGATGTGAACTAACAACAGTATCAAGCACGTTATACATCTACAGCTGGTTTATTCACATTAAGTCTAGTCCATCTGGAGTTCCTGTAACTAAAGAGGAAGTTTAAAATAGAATTCGCATAATTTCATGTCAAATTATAGGAAAAGCAAAGCTTTAAATGTATTTTTCACTAACCTGAACTACGCAGAAGTTTTCTAAAAATGTAAGCGCTGACGGAATTTGAAATTCACTACATTTTGTATTTCTTGGAATCTAATGTTTCTGAACAGTTGAGCTTTGCAGATAATTCCCAACGCGGTGAGAGTCATTGATACTTTCCAGGAAATCGGATGATATTCTGGACTCAACTAACGTTGTCCTGCACCAATATTTAGGGAATGTAGATAGATTAATGCTCCTTAAATGAGCACATAAACTAGTAGTACCAGGTTTCTTTTGGTCTGGCTCACCTTGGGCCACGCCATGGATCACCAATTATTCTATCGCACTTCATCGCCCATATTTAATACTTTTTCCCATCATTGCCTATAAAAATTCCCTGAATTTTTTAAATTTATGAATAAATAATTTCAACAGAGGAGACTGTTCACACACAACTGCCCCGTCCCCTTGACTAAAAGCTAGCAAAGTTCAACTGGACAGGAAAACTGAAGACTTTTATCAATGGTCCTCAAGGCCAACAACTTAATACTGCACAAAGTGAATTTAGAGATGTTGAACAGTAAGACCTTTTAAAACCATGTGCAGCTTCAATGAATGGTGGGGTTTAAATTTAATGAGAAAATGACACGCCTGTGTGTTCTTCGGAAACACTCATTAGAAAAGTGACGCTTTCACCTTTTATTGATAGCGACTGAAAATTAACCTTTAAGAGATGGAGAAGGTGTTTGTGCAACAGAGACACCTGCACTATATATCAGTAAGATCCGCAGGTATCACCAATGCAATTATTTACACCACCAAATGTCAGGAGAAGAAGTTGTCCCTCCTGAACTCAAACCTTGGCCAACTCGCTTCCTTGGCCACTATGAGGAGAACGTGCAGGAGTTTTCACACCCGTTACGGTGCAACCTGGAGTTTGCAGGACAATAATATACCCACAGATTCTGCAAAGAAATACTTGTTTAATTTTTTTATTTAAAGATACCAAGCGTTGCTTTTAGTGGAACGCTCCACATTCCAGGAGACAATTTCATTTTGTGGCATCATTCATCCAAAATTAAGACACAAGTCAACAGTGAGAATCCATAGACAACTCAGAGCCACAAAAGATGCTGAAGGGAGTGGAGCATCTCCCAGAGGAGGAAAGGCTGAGGGAGTTGGGTCTCTTGAGCTTGGAGAAGAGGAGACTGAGGGGGTGACCTCATGAATGGTTATAAATATGGAAAGGGTGAGTGTCAGGAGGATGGAGCCAGGCTCTTCTCAGGGACAGGCAATGACAGGACAAGGGGCAATGGGTACAAGCTGGAACAGAGGAGGTTCCACTTAAATATGAGGAAAAACTTCTTCATGGTGAGGGTGAGGGAACACTGGAAGGGGCTGCCCAGAGAGGTTGTGGAGTCTCCTTCTCTGGAGACATTCCAAACCCACCTGGACACATTCCTGTGTGACCTGCTCTGGGTGTTCCTGCTCTGGCAGGGGGATGGGACTGGATGAGCTTTCAAGGTCCCTTCCAATCCCTGAGATTCTGGGATTCTGGGATTCAGAAGTAGTACAATCTATGCCAAAGGCAATCTAATTATCCATTTACATAACAATTGCCAGGCTCATTAATCGGCACGGAAAGGCTTTTTGCAAATTATCTACTTAAAAGCGGACGCTCTCTTTAGTGTTTCAATTTGCTACTGTTTCCTAATGGATGATAAAAGGCCGATAAAAGGAGTTTCCTTGATATTAGGGCAGACAAGCATTACAAAGTCCGTGCCCACAGACCAAAGGCGTCATTAATATTCCACCAGGGCAATTAGTTTCCCAGCAAAAGTGAGTCCCCTGCTTACTATCGTCACATTGGAGCAATCCCGTGGATTTCCATGGAAAATTTAAAGAAGATATAATATATGAGGTTTCTTTATAAAGGGGACGTCTGCAGTGGGTTGAGTCGGTGGTTACGGGGAGAGATCCAGGGTATGTTTAAGAGTGAGTCATCAACTGAAGCAAGATGTGAATTACCACAAACATCACAGAAAACAATCTGGAGCAAAATAAAATACCAGCTAAACAGCCCGACTGTAACGGCACGTGGTTTCCCTGTAACGTGGTACGTCCCAAGCTCCTGAGCTGGCAGAGCACTATCGGCCCCTCCAGGAAAAGGTGGCAAATCTGGCATTTGTTTTAATTTTAATTCCTATGGGAATTAAGGTCAATGCAAGATAGTACACTATACTAAGGTATATAGAAAAGCATCTGCTCTTCACTCCTTGCTCTTGTACAACCTTAAGGATACTGATGGATTAAAGATGTATTGAAGATGTCAATAAAATAGTCAACGTTTTTAAACCTTGAGGGATTGGAGTTCCATTCCTTCCTCCTCTCCCAAGGATTTGGCAGCTGAAATCTTGCTGTTAAGATGTTTATTTAGCCCGAGTGAAACCCATCTCTTTCCCAGATTGCCTCTTACTCTTCCAAGATGCATAAGCTAGAGTTCGGCAACCATTAAGGACATGGCACATTTAGCAGAAACAACATGCAGCTCATCTGAAACATGCTTCCCCGTGCAAGACAGGACCAACAGAGACCATCACGGGACACACAGACACCCAAAGCACGTTGTCACCTGGAGCCACCACCTCCAACTTGGCTGCACAGGAGAAACTGGGGGAGAAGCTTCACCGTTCCCTTTTTTGGGTCAATCCATTTGGAAAGGATGATCATGTCAGCAGGACTATTTTAGGAGAAGAAACTGCTTTTCCATTCTGAATAATATCAGGATTTGATTTTCTCACAGATGTTTTGCAGGGGATGGCTTTGGTTTTGTCTTTTTTCTTTTTTTTTCCCCCCCTGGAAGCTGGAAAGCAGACACACTGCTACAGCCATCACCAACTGATGCATCTCTCAGGGCTTCGGGAGACTGATTTGCTCTTTTATCAGAAAGGAATTTCAATTTGCACATTGTTGCTGTATCACATTTTCCATAACAGAAAAAAAAAACCCTAGTTTGCTAAATCCAGACGACCATGTCCAACTGTTGAAGAAGCTTTCCAGATGGAAGAACCAAAAAAGGGTAACGGAAAAAACCATCTGTATCGCCATGAGCTAATACACAAGCGACAGCACTGCAGGGTAGAGGAAGGGAGAGGGTAATTAATAGATTAAACTTAATTTGACTTGGTTTTCTGCTCAGCTCTTGGAGCACCTAACAAATTGAAGTGAGCAGCAGCCCTGCACCAGCAACACGGAAGACACGGGGACTTGTACTGACCGGCTCAGAGTCATAGCAATAATCATCCCAGCTCTCTCTGAGGGGTTTCTTTGTCATCTGAAAGCAAGGCAGAGCGGGTTAAGCAGTGATCAGACCAAAAATAACACCCACTACCTGCTCCTTAACCAGGGCAGCAACCTCAACTCTCCAAGGAAAATGAATGTTGTTATTCTGTGTTATTCCTTACTTTTTTTTTTTGTTTAGGTAAGATTTATAATGCTTTTGCATTTGTGGCACTCCGAGTCCTCCATACAGTGTTTTCAAGCCTCACACAATAAGCTTAGTGGATTTGAAGATTTTTTCTTATTCTCCACAGTTGGATAAACCTTTGGTTTACCTGGAGCTGAAGAGCTATCGCTGGAAAAATCACACTGAAGGGCAGACGTCTTTTGTTTCTACTTTCAAATTCTTCTCTAGCCACACACAACTGCTGCAAAAGTGCATCCTTTTCCAATCAGACAGAGATGGGGTTGAGCGAATTTCAAAGCACACGTTGGTGACCAGTCCCCAAAAGGGAAAGGCATGTGGCACCAGAGCTCCTGAGGAACTTACTCAAAAGAAGGATCTAATCCTGCAAATGACTAATTTCAAAGTGGAGAAACGTGAGGAACCGGCACAGAGAGTATTCAGTGAGTTGCAGCGTTTGCAATGGAAGGGATACCTGCCACTGGCATGAGGTACAGAGAAGTCATCCAAACTCAGGGGACAATTTAAGTAAGTTTACTTATAAAAAAAAGATGAAAATGTATTTTTTCAAACCCAGATCAACAAAATAACAGCATCTTTTGGAGAAAGAGCTGAATAGATTATTTCTCACCTGCAACCTAAAATGCACATTTGTTTTCCATAACGATTTGTGAGCTGAGGAACCCAGGAGAATCAAAATAAGGCTTGATTGAAGGACTGAGCCAGCCCCTGACTTCAGGTGTCTGGTTCACTATTTTACAGCTTTTCAATTTTAATATTTAATTTTCAGTTAAACACTTTGGGTTCATTTCTGAGCTCGTTCTTTTTCCTTTTAAAAAGGCAGGGATTTCTCCAGGAAACATTTAAGAAGCTACTGTAAATGCTCATCTACAGTAAAAAAAAAAAAAACAAAACAGTCATTTTATAATTTTCCCCTTTTATGTTTCTCAAGTTTCTTTTCCCATTCCTCCACTATTTCTTTTTCCTTTTTTTTTCTCCTTATTTTCCTGTTTCCCCATTGCCTATAGGGCATGGGAAATCTGTTACTGCTGTGTCAGAAAGCCTTAATATGAAAACGATGCCCCAACGATGCCATTTGCCCATAGTTGTCAGTGTTGCGACATCCCTACACCACTAATCCTAATTCTTAAAAATGTAAGAAATTATTATAATAAAAATCCTAAAAAAAAAGAGGTTGTCACTATTGTCTATAAGCTGCGTTCAGGCAAGTCCAGAGTCTGCTTCCCTGATCCACTGGACCTGCCTCAGCATCCTTCTTCAGCCTATTAGCCCACAGCATCCTAATTTAGATGAAAAGAAGCCTTTCAACCTAAATTATTGCATTCCTACTAGTCCCACACACTCCGTACCATTGGGTTTATAATTTTACTTTAAATATTATAATAGTTAAAGAAAAAAAAAAAAGACTAATTAAATGTTTTCGACTAACAAACTACCGGATTGCCCCCAAAAATTGAGTGAATGTGACAAAATACTCAATCCAAACAATCTTGGCACTTTCCTGCTGCAAAATGGGGCAGCGCAGATGGTCCCAACGGTCCCACCACATTCCCCAACTAACCCCCCAAGGCAGGGAGACAGAGAGCAAAAAGCCTTCAGCTCTTGATATGGTACTTATTTGCGCGAATTCTCTCATCCTGCTAAGAGAAGGGTGGGAGTCGTTAACATTACAATAGATTTTGGTGTTGATAGCCCCCTGTTAAAAAGATCTTTAAAAGGCTCTGGGTAATTGAGACGTCTTCCAGAGTTAAATTATATTTCTAGAAAGACTGAAGGTTATTTGGGTTGCACTGTGCACACCTCCAGCTCTGGGGTTAAATCACTCTTTATTGCTAATCGTGTTTCAGCTCCCAGAAAATTGGAATTAATTAAAACCAATGCATAACCTAACTAGTCTTCCATGTAGTCCCACTCCTTTTTCTTTTATCTCTTATTTTTTTTGTGAACAAAAAGCAGTGAAGTCCCTATTCACAGGGATCACTGGGCAACCGCATCTTAACTACCTGAAGTAAATCAGATTTTCCAAAGTATGAGTTTATTTGGCCGCTGGTAATACCTCACTCGCTTTTAATTCACGCATTTTCAACGCTTGCTGTGGGTTTTTTTATTTTTATATTAAACTTATTATACTGTTAAATTCGAAAGATCATGCTAACAGCCAGCCATGAAGCTACAGAATTAGGACTACCTCATGCAAGGCATTATATCCTGAAGAGCCACAAGTATTACATATTTTTCCCCTTTCTCCTCTTCAGCAGACAGATGTTAATGAGTAAATGACATTCACATAGACAATAGGTAAATTACTGTTTCTCCCCTTCAACAATTAAAACCAAAATACATTGAAGGTACCCCAGGTAGAGCACAAAACCAGCAAACACTGCTTCTTTTCTTATTTTTTTTTTTCTCTCCATATTACCAGGTGTTCAGATTGCCAATGCAGAATTCTTTCCAATGATGGAAGGCTGCCTCTAGAGCTCTAAGACAACCCATTTTTACCACCCCACACCTTTTCTTCAGTAGCGTTAAATATCAGCAGTGGAAAAGGCAAGAACACATATTGCATTCCTGTATAGTATTCCCACCTGGTTGAGGTAATGATATTCCTCAGGCTGCTTCAGATGAAACGCTGATCTCTCTTCCTCGCTCGCTCCTGCCAGGAGGTAATAAAATACATGGTAGTTCCTGGTGACAAATGAAAAGAAATAAAAAAAAAAAAAAAAAAAAAGAAGTTAGACTTCAAAACAAGAGCAGCATTAAGCAGAGAAGCACATGTAAACCTCATAACCTGATTTTCCAGCTTACAAACTCATACCCACTTTGCAGTGATGTAAAAGATCATGTTCAGTAATAGAGAACGAAATCCCTCTTCTCCATCCAAGGGCACCCAATGCCCCAGAATATACCTAAAGAATTCCTAGCCGACATCATCACGCTTTCCTCCAGAAACACATGCAAGGCCTACAAAGCTATTAGAATCAAAACAACCTATTGCCTTGCAATGCAGAAATTGTTATTCTTTTTAATCCTTTATTACCATTAAAAAGGTAATGATTTTGCAGTTGCAGTTCTGTAAGAACAGAAAAATCTTCAATTGTTACGGCTACTCAAATACTCAAATAATACTAATGCTAAACCCCCCCTCCCTCCCCCAAGGGACATTCATCCCTTCTCCTTCAAGACAACTCTGATTAAGGCTAAGAGCGCAGCAGTGTTTCTAAAATGAAAACTTTGTTTTTTGTGTTGGATGTTTTCCAGGAGGAACCACATCTAATCATCTCGCAACACCCAGGAGTAGTACGTTTGTCAAGGCTGTATGAGCTATTTAACTTTGGGACCAGCCCGTGAGCGTTCGGGAAAACTTCTCACACGTCTGCCTCAAAACGAAAACACAGACAGAAGCACCAAGAGTTGAAAAATAACTGGAAGCAGAAAATGTATTTAAAAATCAGAGTAATAATAATTGAGAGAGAAGTATGTAATAAATGTTATGTTGAGATTAAAACTATTTGCTTAAATTTGGTGTCTAGCTTTTTCTAGAGGCTTTAGTGTGTTTAGAACTGTAAACCAGAACTAAAATACCATCATCCCCTCCCCGATGAGATACTAAATAGGTTGCAAGTTGCACAAGAAAACAAATGGTACCACCTAATTCATATGACGGGACTCAAAGACAATGGAAAATCATGGAGCGGGGGAGCTGGAACTAGATGACCTTTAAGGTCCCTTCCAACTTTAGCCATTCTATGATTCTATAGACCGTGAATAAAATAATGGAGTTTATTTTCCCTGGGTAGTACAATCCCCCCTAAACAGCAAAAGAGAAAATGAACCATTTCTCTTTGAAGCCCAGGGATAGGAGCATGAAAATCCTGATCTGTGGTGTCAGCCCCAAGAGGGGTTTAAGCTCTCTGTATAGAAGTGAAAACCAACTCTGAAAGCAAAACATAGGCACCTACCGCTCATTGTGCTCCTGATAGACTAGTCTTGATTTCTCCAGGAGGTACTTTTCAACATAAGCTCTGGAAGGAAAAAATAAAAGCGTTATTCATTGACCCAATATTCAACTTAAATGAACACAGCTTTACCGGGACTCAGGACGCACAAAGAAAAGAAAAAGTTTCAGCCTTGTTTCACTTAGTTATATAAATTTCTTCCTGGGCAGAACAAGCCCAATATTATGTTTGGCTTTTGAGGTTTTTTTGGTTTGATACAAAGCCAACACTAACTTGGATATGAAAAACACAATCTCAGATGCGTTAGCCTATGGGCAGGGAACGCAGGGGGAGATTTTGACAGCAAGGAAGAATCTTAGATCCCTATTTAATCCAAAGCCAGCAATACCAAATTGCTTGCAGACCAAAATTTGCACACACAGAAATATATCTGGGTGCAAAAGTTTGCAAGATCTGATTTAGCTGCAGACTCAGTCTCCAAGTCACTGTTCCCTCTTCCAGAGGAGCCACTTCTCAACAAAAACTGGGGTTATTAACTTGTGGCTATGGTCAGAAAATAAACAACTGCAAAAAGCTCCTTATTGGAGTTTACATTTTATCCTAAGAGCCTCCATAATAAACATGTTTAATTTACATATTAAATACTTTTTTCAAGCTTGTCGAGCTAAAACGAGCTTCGACAGGTTTTTTTCTTCCAAACAATACTAACCAGTAATGATAGGGATTTAGAAACCGGAGTTCTAATTGGCAATTTTGATGGTGTAGCTGTGCTTTTCCAGCTACAGACGCCCAGTGACGTGGCACCGACATTAGCAGCCACATATGAATAGAGAAACCTCATGGACCTTGGGCAAGGAGGTGCCTCTAAGCTCGCTTCTCCGCCATAGTCTCCAGATGGGGAAGACAGACCCATTTATTACTTGCATCTCAGTAATTGTCCCCTTCTTTCACTAAGAAAAAAACAGATGTGCTGCAGAGGATTGGTGACAACTCTTAGGAGACGCTACTGGAAACGGCATATCCAACCCCCAGTGAGATAACTTTGCTGGACAGGAGAAGTTGAAGACAGACAGAGAGCAAAGCAGTGTTATACCTCTGCATGATGTGCACCAAAAAGCTTTATTCTTGTTTATTCCCTGCAAGGAAGCTTAGAATAGTTAAGGATTCTCCTTGCTGACAGGTTGGGGTTTTTTTGCATCCCCTTCCTAACCTGAAACCAATTTTACCTTCCCAAACCACACCATAAAGTCGCTGCCGCCTCTTCAGTGATGAGAGGAGTGAAAAAGGTACCAGAGTGTCTGAGATTCCACCCCTGGAGAGCTCCATACAACAACCTGCATCCCTTCCTCTGTGTTCTCTGCTCTTACAATAGACATTCCTCCTTCCCCCAGCCAAAAAAAAATAATTCAGGCAGTATTTCAGGTTGGAAAGGTTTTCTAGAGGTCATCTGGTCCAAGCCACTATTTAAATCAGGGCTAGTTTTTTTTTTCTCTTTTTTATTTACTGTTGTCAATTGTGTCCAAACTACATTTAAGAGAAAAGAAAAGGAGTTCTAGGAGCATGTTTTCGTGTGAAATGCTCATTTAAGCACGCTACAGAGCCTGTCCTTAGCATCCCAGGGAACATCCCCTGCAATCTGAGACTGAATTTCATACACAAATACCAACATGCAAAACACCCAAGCACAGCGTGTTTGAAAGCGTCAGCTCATGGGACCTGAGATACAACCTCGTGCCATCGCCCAGATCTACCACTGCAGCAGCGCGCCGGTGCTTCTAATTAAAATGTCTCCTTGCTGGCTCTTCTGCAATTTTATGGAGCGTGTCAGAAGTTGAAGCTTTTGATCATCTTACGAGGACTGAACAGGTTGCAAAGACCTTCCTCCAGAACTCGCTTATCATCGGAGAAGACATAATAAATTCATACAGCCTTATGGGAACGCACCTAACTGCAGCCATTGCTCACACCCCATCAGTTTTAAAGACATCTTCAAAGACTTCATTTCACGGGGAGGGGTTGGCTGTTCCTAAATCTCTTGGCTATTACATTTCTTAAGTTTAAATTCACTTCAAGTTTTGAGCTGTCGTACTCATAGGGTTATTTTCAGCCTCTGAACAGAGCAAAATTCAGATTCAGGGTTGCAGATTGCAGTTACATTAACAAAAGAAATAATGTGCAAAATACAGGGCGACAGCTGAATCTCTGCTACATTTTAAAGAAGTAAAAATACTCATGATCTTCTTTGTAAGACTGTGGAGAAAAAAGAAAAACCACGTTCCTGTACACCAGGAACAGCTCACAGGTTGGGGTTGGGGTTTTTTTTAATTCTTTTTATTTTCACTGGGGCAGCACTACAAGCTCATAGCAAAGCACAGTCCCATCACACCGTGCAACCAAACACCAAGAAAGTGTGTTATTATTTTAAAAGGAGAGAAAATTTCTCTTTTTTTATGAACTAGAGTATATGAATAGAATGTTCCTTGCACCTGTCTGCCAAGTATGAGTAGAGGCCACCTCCACAGGGCTGACAGAAGATGCCAAGATAATATATTGTTAAGGCATTTGTTGGATTCTTGTTACCCTGTTATTTTAGTATGTGCTAAAAAAAAAATAAAAAGAAAACTTGGCTTATCCTTTTAAGAGAACTCTTCACCAGAATTAAAGGAGGAAAAAAAAAAACAATAATAAAAACCCCATCAGATTTGGATGAAAACATTAGTAGGATGAAGAAACAGCAGGAAGGTACACAGAGTACCCAAGTTCATTTCAAAAATTAATGGAAGCTATTTGTGCAATATCGTACTGCTGGAAAATAAGAACGAACAAAATTTAAAAGCCCTTCTCTAAAATAACAACCACGTCCCAGCAAGAGATCTCTTCGCTAGCAGCAGAAATTATACAACCCCTGGAATGCCACTTGTACTCTTCCTTCTTCCAACTGAGTTAATTAACCCGGACAAAAAGCAGAGTTAACGAAGCCCTGCCCATTTAGAGCCAGTTGGAGTCCCTTCATGATGACCTGATGCCACATAGGTTGTCTAAAGCCAAAGAGAAAGCCAGTTTCACAGTTTTAGGTGAGCCCACCCTGGTTTCATCCGTAGGCTTCCAACCACACAGCACTTGTGGTGTGGCCCTGGCCAGAAGCAGGAAAGTTGGAGTCACAGCTCTATGGCCCATGAGCTCCGGTAGCAGAAGAGATGCTCAAATGAACTGGGGAGAACCAAGATGGAGACAAGCATCTCCTTGCAATGGCCCCTGGGGGGAAAAAAGCGTCCCTGACTGGTCAAGGGCTGGTTTGAAGAGAGACTTCAGCGTGGAGACAGAAGCATATGGGGAATTAGAGAGCAAGGAAGAGGAGGCTGGCTCCATCTCCTCCATAAATCCATCAGGCAGCTGGGGATTAACCCCTCCCTTGGCTTTCTCTTCCTGAGCCTAAGCCTCTCCTGTCTACATCACATGCTCCAGCCCCCAACCCAGCCTTGCTAAAACCTTCCCCATTCCAGCCTGGAATGCTATCTTAAGAGGAAAACTTCCATTTCAGCTTCATTAGAAAGTTGACATCATGATAAAAGAGAGCTCAGCTGGTTTGAAGCCAGCTCTGGTGTATTCACATTTCAATGCTAACATTTCCACACCAATGGAGTTAAATATGCTTAGAATTTGGTTTGGTTGGTTGGGGCTTTTTTCCCCCCTCTCTACATTTTGGGAAATACACTGGACACAAAAAATGAACCTTCTTTTTTCATGTAGTCCCTACAACAGCCCGTTCAGGTTCCTCGTGCAGGTGAGAGGACGTACAGCATCGTCAACCAGATTCCCACTTACCCACGCACGGTGCCCGTCTCCTGATAATTCACTTGAATGAATTTCCCAAAGCGACTCGAGTTATTGTTATGCGCCGTTTTTGCATTTCCAAAAGCCTGTAAAAAGAGAGAGAGATGCCATTGCAACGTTAAAAAAGCCAATGCCTTAACCTTAACACTGGGGATTTTGCTAGTACTGTGTAATTAATAAAAAGCATATAGTGAAAGTTAGTCCAGTGGACTACAAAATAATACAACGAGCTTCTGGGGACCATATTCATTTTTAATTAGGTATTCATGAAGGGCAGATAAACACTCTTTAAAAATAAAGCATTAGCTGTTCATGAGAGATTTAATATTTGAAGCTGTTATAGTTTATATTAAGGCTGTGCTTTAGTCATTTAAATAAATATAAAAAGTACACTGCTCCAACAAGACTCTAAATTTCAATGAGCTAGAGGAAGCTGCTTTTTAATTATATATGGAATTAGGGGAAAATATGCTTTGAAGGCTACCAAGATGTTAGACGATGTCATATACAGCACCAGCATAAGCCAGGGAATTTTCAGCATCTCAGACACCGTCGTTTTGATTTGTTGCTGCTGGTTTTGCAAAATTTTTTACGATGCCAAGCTTTTATTAAAGCCCCACCTTACCCAGGCCCCTAACCCAGAGAATCATTTATCGCCATTTAGAAGAAAGCTCAGAACAGAAGAGCCATTGGGAGCCCGTCAGAACTGCAACTCGGCCTCACTGAAACGCCTATTTTCAGTTGTGCCTAAATCACTCCAGTAATAACTTGGCCCAAACCGGCAGAATCTGCCAAGCTGCCAGTTGCAATTAATGCTTTATTTATTAAAGCGTTTTTTATAATCATTCACCTTTTATTATTTAAGGTAATTATAGGCAAGATAATTTCTAAGTGCTGATTGTGTATGGACACTGAATTACAATTACAAACACATTTTTTGCTGAGGCTTAATATCAGAGCTCAGCTTCAAGCTCCCAGTAGATTTATTCCCTAACTCAGCTATTTATTAGAAAAGATTAAAAGGGCTTTATATCGATAATCTGAAGCTTTTCAAATGACCTTTACAGATTTAACTTTGCAACTAAAAGCAAAAAAACGAAGGCCACATGAAACCTTGGCAAAAAGGCATTTGGCACCTTCCGTATCTGCACGATGCGCACTCTCGCCTCTACTTTTATCTTCCCAGGCAGATTCATTTAGCCATCTGCTTAGATATAACGATTTAAGAGCCAAAGGAGGTTTGCTAACAGAATAACGATATGATTTCCCCGCCCCTATTTGAATACAGGGATTTGCTTAAACTCAAGCTGTTGCATATGAATTCGCTTCAGTTGACTAAAACAAGTTCTGGAATAGCCAAAACCTGCTGAGCAAGCGGGATGATTTCAGACAAACAGCTTAGGAACGCTCCCCTGCAGAGGTTTAACATCTTTCCAGGCTGCTAAGAATTGTTTTCTGCTTATTCCTCCCCCTCCCCAGCCCAAATCCTCCCTGCAGCCAGTCTCCCTCCCCTACCCCACAGTCAGGACGGGCACCCACACCTTCAGGTGACCACAGCCCCCTGAACTCTCCTGGCGATGACAATCCAGCCATCCTTTCCCCAAAACTAGACATTTTGGCACGGATGGGATGCTATTGAATATTTTAAAGGATTTACCTGTCCCACTCCAGGTATCTCAGTGAGCAGAGACACAGCAAGAAGCTTAGAAGCAAGATATATGGACATCCAACACAAGCAAGCACACTGCTATGTATTTATGTATTTGGTTTAAATAATACTAATTACGTTATGTTTCCCTCCAATAGGATCAACCGCAAACTGAGGCATCACATGCAGGCAAGAATATACATTTTCTATATACCTCATTAATGCTGTTCACCTGAGAATGAGCGAGCCAGCAGCAGTATCAACTCAGACTAAATGGACTGTCCTATTTTAATCACCTTTTCAGATAATTTAACACAAAATTTAAGCAAAAAAACCCCAAAACACCAGTATTAAAAGGATTTCCTGATTCAGTTCCCTGTGCTTATACCTTAAGTAATAGCTCGCAGAGAGAAAAAAGGTCTATTTATTAGGATTTCTTTGGGAAGCACCTCACCCAGAAATAAATCTTCCTTACTCTGTAACAAGGAATATTTGGAGTTGGGAGAAAACGTTTCAAACATAGGAGTGGGGAACTGCGAAAGTCCTCTTTTTTGGGTGAGCTTTTTTCTGGATTAACATGCCAGACCACGTTATATTTTATAACCCAAACGCCTCCAGAAATCATAACCCATAATATCCTTCTTTCATGCATTTTTCTTGATTGCTGATGTAAATGAGAGCGCTCTTTGGACCGCGGGCTTGTTGAACTTCAGGCTGACTCTATGGCAAAGGCACGTTGGTGAAGGGCCAACAAGTAGCTGAAGAAACGCCTGATGTTTAACTTGAGACAACTTAATACATTTTTTGTTTGGTTTCCTCACCGTGTTTCTTTCACAGAACTACTGGGCTATCAAAAAAAAGCATTATTAATTCAATTTATGCATGTCTAATCTATAGACACTTCAACAGGACATCATGGCTTTCTGCAACTGGGGCATAATATGATGCCTCAGAAAACACAAAATGAGTTATAACTACTTCCCTAAAACAAATTATCATCTGTTCATATTATTTCCCTTTACCAACTCATTGATTTGAAGCTGTGGAGCGGCTCAACGGACAAAACTCCACAACAGCATTCCTAAAATTCTCGGGGAGACCAAAGCTTTTACTGGCCGGGGCTCAACGTTTGGAAGGAAACAAAATTCAATCCGTTCCTCTGTGGGAGCCGAGCATCCCCCTGGACCAGGCGCTGGTGAGTCAACGGAGGAATCAGCCGCTCCATTCCTCCGGCCTCCTACCACCATCCTGCACAAAGAGATGCTTATCGTGGACGGCAGGGGAAAAAAAAAAATAAATAGAAAAAAATTAACAGTTTCGTGGCCAAATACTTCTGCCTCCTCCTTCTTGCCTGATTCCAAAGGCTCTTGGTCCCTTCATTTTGGACTGGATATTAATGCAAGCTGGACTAATTACAAGTTACAGCCAGACGAAGATGGTTTTTTAACATCTTCGCTGAAACAAAATTATTTTCCAAACCCTTGCTGCTAGGAAAACACCACGGTGACTTGTCCTCATATAGCAATGTCCACAAGATGCTGTTATATAGGTAAGGAATATAGATAAGCCTAGTTGAATGTCATTCCCATATAGAATAACAGCAATATTCCCCCACAGAGTAACAGCTTCTGCAGGGAAAGGACTAGTAGAAATACGTGACATCACTGGTGTATTTAAGGTTCCCAGCCCAGTCCTTCTCAAATGAGCCTCTAGCACTTGCCCTTAGCAAGAAAAATAAATATATCATTTTCTTTTTTCTATATAGATAGACAAAGGTATTAATAGATAAATTTTTAAATGGCTGGTCATCTACTTGAAATGTAAATTTATTTCCCGTAGAAAGCTGTACCATGAATATGTCAGAAGAAAAGCAAGCTCACAGTTAAAATCTCAATAAGGGCTACTGCGTCGTGGAATACTTATATTAATAGTTTATATCCCATCGTGGGGCACTGAAGGGACCGGGAGCAAGGTTTAATCATGCTCATTTATGTTAGGGACAAGAAATAGGTTAATGTCAGACAAGAGACTGCTGGAAGACTCATATTCCCTGGTTTACTGTGAATTTTGGAATTCATGAATCAAACGTATTCATAAAGTATGAATGACTTGTAACCGTATAAGCAAGGTGGGAACTCAAAGCATCAGCCAGCAGTATAGCAGCCAGAGAAATACAACACTCCTCTGAACTTATGCAGCTAAAGAAAATACTTAGGAGTTAAGATCTTTGCATATATGTTGGTGATGGTAAAGGACAAGGCGGGCGCAGAGTCCGTACGATGCCCTAAGAGAAATCCTATAGGCTTCACCTATAGAGAAGCCCAGCACGTGCTTCCACAAAGAATGGTGGCTTTAAACATCAGCTGTAATAGATTTCCAGATTTGAAGGCTATTTTCCACCAATATTCTACACATTAATAATAATTCACAAATATCTTTACTTCAAAAGAAGGGGGCAAAATGGTATATTGAAAGTTTGTAATTTAATATCTTTATGTGACCAGGGCATTCACTGGCTTTTTAAGTTACTCGTTAGAGTTAAGAACTCCTTTCTGCATCTTGAAACATAAACAACTGGTTGATAAAGATCATTTTGGCTTGTTTTCATTGAACCTGCAACCAAGCTCCCAGCAATCCTCATGTCCTGTTATATTGCTTTTTAACAGAAATATATTGAATTATGGCCAGAACATAAAATGCATCTGGCCTACTTAAACTAGAGCCTTGCTAAATCCTCTCTCATTATCGTTTCTGCCCCAGGAAATAACTGCTTTTAAACCTGCAGCTCACTGCCCAATAAAACCTATCAACCTGAATTGCTGCTGCTAAAACCATATGACTTTGACCTATCTACCCCAACTTTCAGTTTCCATAAGGAGCTCTAAAAGCCACCTCTGTGCAGCAGGGGACCACGACACCTAAATAAGCACCTAAATAACTATCAAAGTCAAAAACTATGGGCTACAACTTGAATTCTTTCCAATTAAACTAGCATTTATGTGAATCCTTCCCGTTGCCGATCTGCATGGCCAAGCAGTAATGCTGAACATCTTGTTTGCAGCAATTACCTCTAAGTCCAAGCCCTGACACCTTGCTCTTTAATTCTCTTTGTCGTGGCAAGATGTTCCATGCTGCCCAAGGAAACCGTCGATGCTTTTATGGTAAAAAGCACAAACCACAAAGTATTTATAGCGTTCGCGCTGCAATGCTCGAGCAGAGCTCTCTTCCCAAGAGTGACCTGCAACCCTGAGCTGCCAAACACTGACCTTTAAAAATCTTTTCAAGATTTCTTTTTCGTTATTCTTTCCTTCAACGGGCCACTGAAGTGCATGGTGGAGCCAAAACCCAATTCTCCATTTCAAACCACCAAGGTGACAAAGCTGTTTGAACCCAAGGTCTAATAGCAAATATCTAATAAATAATAAACGCTTTCCTTCCCCCCCTATTTCAAACTGATAAAGTTATTCTCCAACTTCTTAGGAAAAAATTCTCCTGGCTGTTGACAAGAGCAGACAACTGTGAATGGCAAATAGGGGTTTGAAATGAGCACACACACATCATGTATATCTAAAATCTCCCGGTCTCTCTTCTATGTTTTCCTTCCCTGCAACAGGAGGCTACTGCAGGTAAAAGAATAAATGAAAAGCACTCCTACTTCTGCAAGCCCAGCAGCAGCTGATGGTTCAAAGGACCAGTGATCAGGTCTGCGGTGGGAACCCAACTCCTCATCAAGACCTTGAGCCCACTTGACCTGCTCCGTGCATGGATGGACCAGATATCCTTTAGAGGTCCCTGCCAACCTTGCTTATTCTCCAGCCACCTTCCTCACTGTTCTGAAGCAGAGAGAGCAGGGACATGAGAGTCACATCTCAACACGAGGGCCTAGGAAAAAATCCAATCCTACAACAGTCTTCGATAGCAAAGCACAGCAGAACATCACTGGTGTTTGCTTTCTGTAGTGTCTCCTATAAGCATTTTGTTTAAAAGCTTCTCAAAACCACATCGTTCTCTGTTTCCTCCCGTAAAATTAGCAACCAAAAGATGCAACCCTGTCTTCACATAAAGGACCTGCAAATAACTTCAGTTGGGGAAAGCCACCTGGGAAGTGCTAATGAGCCCCTCCTTCTCCCTCCTGTCCATATGGACCTTACACAAACAGGTCCACACAGACAAGCTTGCAAAGACTGCCTGAAGGTCCAAACCCATATTTAAGGGGTCTCCTTGCTCCAAGCACATGGATAATTTCTTGCATTTATAAAGGGTAAAACACTCTTCATCCTGCTATGAGTCACAGCACACCCTTCACTCTGCAGCATTAAACTCAGCGTATTCTTTCAATATAAAGCACGTCAGATGCATAATTTCATAATTACAATCACTGAATGACAGCCAAGGGAGCTCTACCATATTAACAGACACACCTTCTCGTAATTTAACTTATGTACAAAATATTACTCTCACGATAAAGGCTACGAAACAGCTTTTTTAATTTATTTTGTGTTACGGATCGTTTGCCCCAACTAAAAATCCCTACATTTGCACTAAATGTACCTGGCCCCAGCAAAACAGAGACTATTCAAAGACAGCATCTCCCCCCTTCCCATGGATCAGGTCACCATCCTGGGACAGAGCAATTCACCAACAAATCTTTTGCAGCAATTAGGCTTAAAATATAGGGTCAGTTAAGACAGTTTGTGCACTTAAGAGTTCCCACTGCATAATTCAACTACAGGAGAAAATGACTTTTAATGGGAGAGCGCTGATTTAGAGAAGGTTTCAGGGGCATTTTAACCAGATAAAAAAAAGAAATGCCAGAGTATGTAATGGAAATATCAGAGCACCATTAAATACACTTACAGGGCAAGGTACCCCAGATCAAGTATTATAAAAGTCATTACAACACACACTTGTTTGGGACATTAAAAGTTCAGCTGGTGGAGCGTCTGCACCAGCTATGTACAAAATAGGATTTAGCATCTGCATTCCTGGCAAACGCCTCAACGTTGGCAGAATATTCCTCCTTTTCCCATACTAAAGCACGGGATCAGTCCATTTCAGCTTCTTCCTTTTAAGCAATGCTTTGGGAAAAAAAGAAAAAATAAAAAATGTAATTACCACATAACCATGATGCAACAAAATAAAACCTGGAAACCAAACCAAAGCCTCCTCCTTAAGTCCCCTTCCCAAACAGGGACAGTTTTCCTTATGCAAGTGCTGTAACAGGGGGAAAAAAAACCAACAAACCAGCTAAACTGGGAGAGAGTCATTGGCAAACAGCAGCACGGATGGATCCTGGAAGCAGAGGCTGCCAAAGCTGTAAAACCTGGCTCACATCCATGGCCCTCTGCTCATGCATTCATTTGGGTTTTTACTTTTTTGTATGTGAAGGGTGGACAGCCCTGGGAAGAGCAGCCAAGCGCCCGTGTTTTCCAGCAAGCTCGCCCACATCGCCCAACAAATGTTTTGATGGAAAAAAATTCTTCAGGTCAGATTCAGCTTTGGGTTTACCGAAGTATCCCAAAATGAAGTGGTGTTATTATGGTGTTATAAAACTTCGGTGTTATTCTGGGGGTCTCTCCAACCCAGGGGATGGTTACAGCTTATATTCTGCAGCCAAAGAACAAATTTTACTCCATCAGATGCCGATAGCAAGTGGCTGACAGGTCCCAGGACTGAGCAAAATCCCCTTAATTGGTGCTTCGAATCATTTTTTCATACCAATAGAGGTATAAAATAATCACAGAGCAATAAAATGACCAATTGAAAACAAGCCATGCCTTATGGAGAAGACATCATGTTCCTCCAGTAGGCAATATCAGTACCATAAATGAGCACTAGAGCAGAAACAAAACAGCACTAATAGAATATTGACAGATAAAAGCCCCTCAATATACATTTAAAGTGACTGTCAAATAAGGTATATTACATATTACAACATCAAGTCATATCACAATTTCCCCATCTTGCATAACCCATTTCTACCAAGCCAGATTAAGTACAACGATGCATCACAAACAGCTGATGCTGCAATTATAACTTTCCTGTAATTGCTAGAAATAACCCCACAGTGTGACAGGACCACAGCTGATTTCCTTTACTTATAGATATATATGTATAAAAAAATTTAGTGTAAATAATAGAGCAGCTCACGTCCCCTGAGCCAAGGAAAAGATGACAGACGTGGCACTAGGATTGCCCTTTTCATCATGGTTGAGGCTTTTGAACCTCCAAAGCTGTTGACCACTCATATCTTGCCTGCTGCGAAGCCACCACTAAAGAAAATAGAACTTCTCCATTTCCAAAAACCAGACAAGCACCAGTGGATTTCATTGCTCTGCAGAACTGCTGCCTCCAAAGGAACTCCCACAGCCTTGGAGTGCATCGAGCACCACTGAGAGCTGCAGAAAGGCAGTCACCACCAGAACTTCAGTACCTCCAAAAGTAACGTGGTTCAGGACCTTTTGGCCAGAAGCACCTTGTCTTGAAAGCCTTGATGTTTCAAATCATACAGCACACGACATTCCAAACCAAGCACTATTTTTTAAGGCATAATTTCTTTAAATAAAATCATCCACGCAGGAGACTAGGTTAGGATAACACTGTAGGACAGTATGTTCTGTCACATGCGAGATCTTATCTCCATTGTCACTTTTTGACAGTTCTCGTAGCACTCAGAAGCGCTCGCTGAAACTCTGACTCACTTATTGTAAGAGATGGTGATGACAGGTTGGTATCACCTGAGCCCAGGCTGCGTTTCTTGCTGTGACACCACTTGCTTTGCGTGGTAGAACTGTGGACTTTCAGCCTAAGGGCAGGTCTGGAAACAAGCCATCAAAGTTTGGGGAAGTCTTGCTGAAGATGAACATCTCCAACAGAAAGCCAACCAGTTGGAGCCACGAGCTGCTGCTTAGCATAGAAGTGAAACATCGAAACATCGCCCATGGGCAAGAGTCCCGTTCCTTGGAGAGGCATCTCCACCAGCTTCCATCCCCTCCTACCTACTCATCAGCCCCTAAAATTAGGGAGAGGCAACTGGTCTGGTGTACAACCCTTGGAAGCTCTCCAGCCCCTGGAGGAGGCCTCTTGAAGTCCCTTCAAAACTCTACTTTTGGGGTTTTGGGTTTTTTTTTTTAATACAATGATTCTACATGCTTGGATAACCCAAAAAAAGGCTAGAAAAATTGAAACACTCCCTGCTCTGGGCCAGACAAATTTTCCTGCAGTTTGTCACCAAAACTCAATGCCACAAACCAAAAGGTAGGAGGAAGTGTCCCTGCCGTAACGCCTCCCATCTGGAACCTCTTAGCAGAGGCCAGGAGCTCTCATGTATATTTTACACACTTCTTTTTTTCTTTTTTTTTTTTTTTTTTTTTTTTTCCTGCTTTCCCCAAGAGAAATATGTGTAATGAAGAAAAACAAAAACACGTTAGCAGCAATAAAAACATACCACTGTAATACGAGACCCAGCTTGGCTTCTGCCTGCGTTATCCCTCCCTCTTAGACCTCAGCTACTTTCTGTTAGTTACAGACCAAAAAATAATACACACCCTCCTATGCAAATAAAATAAATACATTTTTAAAAAAAAAAAAGTACTATCAGAGCTGTGCCATTAAAGCCAACGCAGTTTAACCCACATCGTTTGGCGCCACGTAAAACATCGCACGAGTAAGGACAAGGTTAAACGTGAATATACACGTCCCCAGCTCTTCCCCTGCCTTTTCAGCAGGATTGTATAAATAATCTGCGACTCTTCTTGAATGCAATTCCAAAATTTCAAGCGCTCTTAAGCTTCGGTATCACATTTCCACCCATCGTACGCAGCTACAATTACTCGATCACACCACAGCAGCTCTGCCCGCCTGATCTTTTCCAGCACTTCCAACCTTCCAGTAGCCACGGGAAGCTTCAGGCAACGGACTGATCCATAAAAATATCTTTGCCCCTTTTTAGAGCAGCCCCAGATGCTGAAATTGGAGATTAAAAATGCTTATTGGTAAGTATCGGGGATGGGCCAGAGTACGTGGGGGAGCCTGGGCAATGGGTAGCCCTGAAGAAAAAAAAAGAATAATTATCTCATAGCATTGAAAAAAAATAATTATCAGCGAGCAGAATATTTGCTAAGTGCAGGCAAAACAATGGCTGGCACTGGTTATTTTTATAGAATGAAAGAGATGTCTCAAAAATCAATATATTCCTATCAGACACTTGTCTTTGGAGAGGATGCAACTGCTTAAACGGGTAATTCCAGCCATTAGGTAAATTGAAATAGGACAATTTAAGAGGTGCCACTTGTCACCTTTCCAAAGGTATTAAAATGTGGATGGTTTTGAGGTTTTCTATAAGCTGGAAAAGGTTACTAAGCTGGGGGTAAACATGACACCAAGCCATGCGCTGTCTGGGGAGAAAGGAACAGCTGTGAAGCAGGCACAGAGCAGCTCGTGCACGGGACAGGCACGGGCTCGCCATTCGGTTTGTCGTGCAAGAGGTCTCCCAGCAGAGAAGGAGCTTTCACTTCAAAGCTCACCCTGCTCAAAGCACCTTGTTTAGCTTTGCCCAGGATTCTTCCCTGCTGCCGAGGCTGCTATTTCTGAAAAGAGTCCTTGGGTTCGTTTGGTTTTTTAGAATTCCAACAAGAAAAAAGCAAGTCCTGAATAAATACAATTAAGGGAAACACGGTGAGATTTTTGTACTCCCAACTTGCCACACAGCAGAAAAGACAGTGCAAAACCAACATAGATATTTTTCTCTTCTCCACCTTTTCCCAGCCCAGCTTTCCGAAATGCCAAGGAGTTGGGCTGCTGCATTTGGAGCACGTTCTCCTGCTTTCTGGAGAGGGCAGGAGTCAAGCCAAGCTCGCCCTTGGTGTGCCAGCATGGATGTACTGGCCAACGTGCCAAGGACACAGAGCCCTCACTGCTCCTTCTCCCCACGTGAAGACGAGCAGCAGCTCTTCACTGTCCACCGTGGACAAGCAAGAGACCATCATGAAGTGGGGATGGACTCAAGTATCTTGACTCTATTCAATTTCTTCACATATGTATCAAGAAACTGTAAGCCACATGCTTTGTGTTGGAGATTTGACCCAGAACAGAGGAAACCAGAGGAAAGAGGGCAGTCCCCATTTTTAAAGCAGCATCCAAGAGCCATTAAACCTCTTCCTGGGGTCTCCCTCCATCACTTGTGATGCATCTTCCAAATTTCACAGCAAACAAAGCCAGGATCCTCCCAGCTGTGAATTCATTTTACTGCATGAATGAGCTGGTCCCCAGAGCTCCACACAGTCAGGAGGAGGGAAGAGGATGCTGTCTCGCTGATGATGCCTAAAAAGTACAAATTAAGTCTCCAAAGGCTTTTAATAGCATTTAATTTTGCAATCTCTTTAGTCTTTGTACACTACGTTTTGGAGAACGCCAACTTTTTAAACTTTTTTTGCTTTTTAGAAGAATATAGCAACTACAGTAATAAGGTATAGATAACAGTACCACATTTAGGTTATAAGATGCTCGGAGAAAAAGTCGTGTGATGGATGGACAGACGGTGCTGCACTGGGGGACACGCACAAATAATCCACTCTATGACACTCTGTAGCTGACAGCAGGACATACATAGAAGGTGCACCCTGAAAATTCACAAGGCCGTTGCTTGCTGGTGCAAAGAGTACGGGCAGGCTTCATTTTCCAATCAATTTCATGCAAAGAAGCAATCCTTGTTCCAAAGATGGCTTTGTTCAAGTACACCCTCGTGAAATTCTTTCTGTTTTCTTGAAGTGGTAGTTTCCAGCAGAAGATACTGTACACCTAAAATTAGTTAACACCTTTTCTGTTTAATTAGCGCCATGCAGCTTGATAAACCCTCTCTGTTTGCTTCCCACTCTGCGGAGAGTCACCCCACACACTCCCTTCTCCATCACCACGTCATTAAACACAGGGTATATCACTCCTCCGCTTCAAACCTTCACGCTCTACAGCTGGAAGGTCTAGACCAGCTTTTCTTCTTTCCAGCCTGAAAGAAACACTACAGAGCATTTAAGTCTTTTGACCATTCTTCTGTAACTGAACATAGAGTAAATAAATAAAATTTACAGCTCGATGCTGGCATCCTAGCAGCTGTGATGGGATAAAGATAGAGGCAAGACAAATTTTGTAGACAGATCTAACATTAACTTTAACCAGACTGACTGGAATAGCTGGAAAACCCAACAAGCTTCGGAATACACAAGTCTTCTGCCAGGCTGAGACAAATTGCAAAGCTCAAACACAAACTCAGAGTATGTCTTCTGAATTTAGCAAGACATTCATCAGTTGAGCCCAATGGAAGAAAAGGATCTTTAACCAGAGGACCACAGGGAGGTGAAAAACAAAGGACAAAAATAAGCACTCCCTGTGCCGAGCAGCAATGTATAATTTATAACCTACACTGAAACTCCTTTTCATCTATTATTTGGAAGTGGGTTGTGACCTAACACGCAGCAACTTGTCAGAAGTGTGGGCCATTACTAATTATGCTTAGTTTGTAAAAAACCAAAAAACCAGCACTTGGAAGAAAAGGAGCTGATAGCTCTCCTGAACTCACCCCCGGAGCAGAAGGACCACTGGAGCATCGCTCCCTGCAGGAACCCGGGCAGAAGAGCGATGCCCAGAGGCACAAGCCCAGCTGTATAGTTACTGCTCATAACACCCTCGCATGATAGAGCTTCCAGATGGAGAACGTGACTTCATGATGTCTGATCCAAGACAGAATTTTATGCTCTCGATAAAGAACACAAGACAAAAATCACTGTGTGTTTTGATGTCTCTCATCTCCCTTCAGTTACGGCAGAACTACAGAGATGATGGTTCACATGATTTTAATCAGACTCAGTAGAGCGTGTGCATGTGAAAGTATTGGCCTTAAAAGGACAAAAAAAAAGCTGGAGGGTTATCTTAGATCTAGATCTTACTTTCTTCCTTGCATATTGTCCACTTCCAAAACCTTTGCTCCCTACACAGAGCCACAAAGTTTCCACCAACAGACAGTAATCTACTTGCTCTCATTATGCATCACCCAAACCGAAGCTGATGAGAACCACAAGGAGATGACCACTCAAGTGCTCAGAGCAAAGTCATTGTAGAGTCAAAATGTCTCAGCACGCATTGCTTGGAGCACTTTGGAAAGATTTTACAGGGGTAGAGTTGAAGGGTATCTCCCTTAAATAGTAAAGAATACATTATCCTGAGAGCAGGGTTAAAGCAAGGAGCCCAGCCATTCTATTTCCACTTGGGATAACACAAATTTATTAATATATTTTTTTAGCTGCTTATTCTTCTGTTTCCTTTCCGCATAAAAAGATGCACAAAGGATGTAGCCAAAATTGCTGGAGCGTATATATTTATCCTGAACAGGAAAGATGAGGATGCTGTTTCTAATCACTCACTCAAAGTGGTTTTATAAAATCCCAATCAAAAATACCATTAGTGGTAGCTAAGGAGAGGTTTGCTTGCATCTAAAAAGAGCAGGTATTAAATGTATTTCTTTATTCACTTTAATCAGCAAGTAAACTACTACATTAAAAAATTAAACTCATGTGAAAACAGTGCTGCTTCTCTCAATAGCTCTGCCTGCAGTTTGGGAGGAGGAGGAGGAGGAATGGAAAAGGAAGCTAAAAAAATGGACAAAAAGAAAAAAATACAGAAAGAAACCTTTCTTTCTGTTGCTGAGCCTCATCCTCTTGTTTATGACTCCCAAAGAGAACAACAGCACGATTGTCCTACCTCGCGCTGGCCAGATTTCAGCAGGAAGACTTTGGTCACCCGGCCTCTGGCATCCGATACATGAGGCTGTTACTCTGGTCATCTCTCCTTTTCTCTGCCACTTCTTCCCCAGCTCTCCCCTTGGATGATATCCAGGCAGCCAGGAACTACTGCAAATTCATCAGCTATCTAGTTCTAAAGTCACTTTAGCAACTAAATCCCAGGCGGAAATCGAAACAAGGCATGGAAAAAAAAAACCATCCTATGCTGTCATGGAATGGAAAAGAAGAAAAAGAAAAAAGGATGGAATTGGTACTAAGGAACTCCAAAACCCAAGTCTGAAAATAAGCAAAGCTGAGCATCAACATCACCTTAAGAGTTTCCCACACATACTCTGCTGCTCCCTGGGACGCGTGGCATAAATAGATGGGAGACCCTATTCCCAGCCAGATCAAGATCCTGAGGCAGCCTAAAAACATACAGTATCAGTGGTTTGGGGAGTATTACTACATCTGCAAACTTCAGAAAAGAAGTGCATCAAAGATAAAAATAAAATAACTCCTTAATTCATTTGGAAACGTGTCCAGCAATCTCAAGTGCCCTATCCCAATCGCGCATCCTTGTCCTCACTCCAATGCAAAATGAAGCGTCGATCTGGCAGTCAGGGGAGAAGTCAGATCCAAAGTGGTTTCACACAAGTCAAATAAATAGAAATACAGTGTTTTCACTCCAAGCATAAAACTTCATAAGAAGTCCAAACCTTTTTCATGCTTAACAGGAAGTTCAAACCAATTTTACTTCTTGAATTTCCAATTGAAAGCTAGAAACTTAATTAAACTCTTTGGAAAAATTAGCTCTTCAGATCTTTTGACGTGATAACCATTAATGGTGGTAATTTTAAAATTGCTTTAAGTCAAAATGCAAACTTATGGCTTCCCCAGACTTCAGTATTTGCTCACAGAGATCTTTCATGCCTCAGTAAGCCAGCAGGTAAGACAACCTAGTTATTCCAAAAAGCTTCTTCTCTCAGCTACCTTTCTCTTGCCAAACAGACACAATTAATACAGAAAGCCAGAAATGTTTTGCTTACTCATAATTATATCTTAACGAAGCTTTCACAGCAACAAAAGATCCAGCAAAGGCACAAGCAGCCAGTCTAATGATCTGCAAGAGTTTTGTGGCCTAAATGGAAAAAAAAAATGACTAAGAATTCCTCGAGTGCCCGGCTGCTGGGGTCAATACTGCTCGTAGCAAGACAAATACTCCATTTGCACATCGCTGAGCGCTCACTAAGAGCTTATGGACTTCTTTAAAAGCCTGATGATCAATAAAGTGCAATTTAAAAAACTTAGTCAAGGGGGGCCGTTAATGGAGCAGAGATTAAGCAGATGCTGACCCACACTACCTCTACACTGTAAAATTCACCTAAATGACAACCTTAATCGGAGCAAGAGGGGCAGATACAAACAAAATAATATATTTTTATATCATAATTCTATATCCTGGGTTTATAGTATGTATTATATTTTTATAATATAGATATTGTAGTTTATATTCAGATAGATATTTATTTTAAGATTTCTCATATATATCTATATATTTATTTTATATCAATATATCTCATTTTTGACAATTTAGGAAACGTGCCTTTGCTGCAGGTGACCAGGGTGCAGATATTGCTGCGGGTTTAACCCTTGAGCAAAGGCAGCTGGTCCCGCCGACACAAGGCCGTTCTGCCCAGCAGCGTCACCTCCGTGCTCCAGCACTGCCGAGACCTCAGCTGGGGGATGGACTCAAACCCAGAGTAACCTCAACTCATGTTATTTATCATTTCAGACCCTTTTAAGGGAAAAAAACGCGGTGCTCTCACCTCATTAAACTGTAATTGTGTCCTCTGTCAGAGGACGTGTTTACCCCTCCAAGCCAGCATCTTCACTGTCAATAACCCAGGCTGACAAATTTAATTAATAACCCCACTTGAAAACCAGACAAACATCAATATCTTGGGTGTTTTTTAAAGCGTTAGGTTTGCTCCCAGCTTTATTGAAGTTATTTGGCTTTCCTGTAGCAGATGAAAACCAGATGTTATAGAGAGGGAAGGTCTGCAGGAGCCAGAAGGAAAAACCAAGGCAGCAACAGGCAGATCGCACCCATTCATTACCCCTATATTTCCCTTCTGCCATGAGGCTATTTATATTGCATCTCTATTATTGCAAATATTATAATTGCGATGTAATTCTAGAAACCACAGTTTTCTCCTTTGCAGCCCAAAGTAGAAGGCAGCTTGTGAGTCAAAACTTTCCTTGTGCTGCGTAAGCACTTTGGGAAGCTTCGCTCGCGTCTCGCAGCATTAACGCCAATATTTTGGTTTACAATCTCCCCTGAAGCAGCCCAAACCCAGGATTAATCCAGGTGAACTGGCTCTCGGATGCCCATTTGTTATGCTGAGAGTTCGTGTACGTACGTAACAAGGCAATTTGGATGGTGTCACCGTGCGTATCGCTGGCAAAATTAAGCGTGCCATCCTCATTTGGGTGATTCCCAGCACGAGCGGAAGAGCAAGACTGGAGTTGTCCATCATTTCAAGCAGCAGCGTGAAATGGGGTAAATCACAGGTGATTTAAGAACTGACTGGCCATACACATGGGCAACCGAAGTGGCAGATGACCCGCCTTGTTGAATTTTTAGACACACTGGCTGACCAAGGAAAGGGCTTTGAAGGGCTTTGCTTATTCCCCGCCCCCCTCCCCATTTAATGTTAATCTAAAACTTCTGGCAACAGAGTATTCTGATTTAAAGCAAATGTACGGTGGCAACTGAGAAAGGATGCAGGAGAGGGTTACTCTTTGCTTCCCTTGGCAGCCAAAGATGAGCAAGGGGAAAGAGAGCCTTGTTGAGCTCTAATTGCTGCACAAAAAATCACCGGCCAGTCCAGGACTGCATCAGGCAAACTACACACCAACAGCAAAAAAGGAGCTACTCGTATGATCCCATGTAATCTTCTGAAGCTTGAGAGTAAAGCTAAAATAGTGTNCACCATGTGCTATTATATTGTATTACTGTAGATCTTTTTTTAGAGTTATGTATTACTTTGGACTTCTGTGACACCTGCAATGCAGATTTCTGTGTGTATTATTATATTAATGTGATAATGCATATATTATAGTAGATTGTGTTATAATATATATATATAATTTGGGGCTTCGGTGCAACAACTGCAATGCAGATTTGTGTCTGTGTACATGTATATACACACACTATCTCCCAGTACTTGCAAAATTCCACCACATGCTTTCCTCTGTCTGCTGTTTGGAAAAATTTTTCTTAAAAAAACCCTAATGTTTACTCATTATAATTTTCCCTGGAAAGTGTGTCCCACTGGGTAGCGGACCAGAGCGGTGCCTTCAGTTACGGCCGCTCCTCCGCTCCCCATCGCCGCAGCTGCAATTAGCAAAGAGGCTTTTTGCAGGGTGATTGCGTGCATTCATCCACCTCTGATTAACAGCTCCGGGGGAAAAAACGCCCTGGAGAGGGGACTGAGCCATCCAAAACACCAAGGCCAAAACAAAAACAACACAACAACAACAAAAAAAAACCCCCAAACCAAAAAAGAGCATGGAAATTCCAGAGAGGTAGAGTTTGCAGGTTGGGTTTGGCAGCGTGTTGGGATTAGATCACTGTGAATCCCAGCTTAAATAAAGCCCCAACATGAATTTCCTGACTAAGGTAAAAAAACCTGGCTCCAATTTACGAGCTGCTGGCAAGGTTACCTCTATCCCAGAGGCCTCCAAATACCGAGAAAACCCTGGCCCAGAAATGCAGAGTTCAGCCTGATCATTCAAATACGTTCCTCCGAGCATCGCCGTTCCCGCAGCTGTAGCCTAGGCAATAAAGAAATAAACTCCAACTTCACATTTTTCAGAGCCTTAAATTAAAACGCGTATTTCTAAAGCTTGCAAAGTGTATTTTTTGATAAAGTGGATAACAGTCTTGTAGAGAAGGTCATTTTAAAGAGACAACCCCAAATCTTCCCCAGCTCTGTTGCATGCAGCCCACTCCACCTCTATTTTTGCAACCATAAAAATATTGGAATTTCTGCTCTTTCAGGACAATCTTCTGGATCTCCTAAATTAAAAGGGAATTCAATTTCACGCTTATATTTGTACGCTGTGAGAAGAAAACCCCAAATTGAACCCCACACTTTCCCGTAGGAGAGGTTCAGCACTACCCTTACACCTCCCAGCCTCTATTTAAGTTATTCTGAATTCAGAGAAAGCAGTAATTCTTCAAAAAAGGATTTCACATTATTAAAATATGACTGGTCTCTCTTTTTTTTTTTACCCCGTCCCCCCTTCCTTTTTTTTGTCTTTTTCATTTCTTCTCCAAGCACATCAGATGCTTTGCTGAAATCCATAGAGATTAGATCTGCTCTGCTTTGGAAAGCACTTGAGCATCAAATATTTGGGATATAGCTCCCACCCCGACTCGCCACGTCAAACCTTTGCTCCCCAAACCTGGCCATTTCTTCAAAAAACTTCCAACTTCCTCCATGATAAAGCAGAATAAAGTTTTAACACTTTGCCCTATCTTGGACACGAGCACTTTTATCCAAATGCTTTCATTCTCCTTTGGCATCCCTCATGCAGCTCCCGGTCCAAGGTTTTTTTTTTCCTGATTAAAAACCCTAAGTAAATCTGCCTATTTTGGGACAATCAGTAAATCTTTGATCCCCAGCACAAAGCTGCTGCGTAGGAATCCTGTTTCTCTGTTCTTATTCCCTGCTATCAAACTCAAGGATATTACACATCTGGAAAACACTGGCAAAACAAAATCACATTTTTTTTTTTTAATTGCATTATGGCCAGAAATTGCTGAACTTTTCTTTCTTTTCTTTTTCTTTCTTTTTTCCTCCCTTTAATTTTAAGTAAAAAAGTCAGCATTTTTTTGGTGCACATATCCCCTTTTTTCCCCTCCTATACCAGAGCTCTCCCTCTTCAAAACCTCACTTTCCCAAAAGTGGTAATGAGAGGAGGGGGCAGTTGTAAAAAGCACTTCTTATTCTGAAAAGGTCTTTTTCGTTTTTTAAAGTATTTTTTTCTGCCCCTCAAAATGAATACTTTGTCAGCGCGCGGCGTTAGCATTTTTTTAAGTATTTCCATAGGAACTGGTTGGAAACCACTACGTTACACCCTGCTACCAGTTTGCCCCTAACAGCATGAACTGGTCCACATCAAATTAGCCACCTTGGGGAATGCAAAAGCATTAAGGACATCCAGGTGATGCTTAAAATCAAAAATAATCACAGTTACTCAGATCCCTACTTCTCCTACAGTGGATTATATGGTTTCCCGGTACCTTTTATAATGGAAATAATTGACACAATTTGCTTTCATGACTATAAATCATGTTTTCCTTGACAGCCAACCATCCTGATTTGTCTTGTGCCGGGCTAAATTTTGAATTATTTTAATTCTTAAACAATATTGTATAGTCTTTTTCTCTATTCTGGCTTTACTTACGGGCACTGGTAGGGCTAGGACTCTTGAAAATGGAAAAATATTATTTTAAAAATGCTCTTCTTTTACAACAAGGAAGATTAAATTATCCATTTTGCATCCAGACAGGCTGACAAGCCCCAGGTGTGTGTGGACGGCAGCTACCTAACACAGACACCCTTCATTTTACCAGTCACCTCGTTAAGACCTACCAAAAATTTAAGCTTGTACAAAGCCCTAAGATGCATTTTTATGAGAATCCTTATTGGGTTAGCAGCAAGCAGTGGAGCCAGCCAGGTGCTAGCCAAAAAGTGCATCGCAGTTCCTATGGTGCTGTCTGCAACAAAGATCATTTATGGCAGTCACCACAAGCTTCACCGTGGTCAAGTTGACCCCTCAAAAAGCCATCCTGACTTATTAGAGATTGGCACCAATTTAGGAGATCCCTGAGCCACAGAGGACAAAATGGTGGGACTGGCAGGAAAGCGTCACCCTGCCCTGCTTAACGTCCTCTAGGGATGGGATGAAGGATGAGGTGAAGCCTTCAGCACTTTCCACAGCTCTTCCCTACAAAACGGAGATAGTGCTGATCCACATGACGAAGCTTCACAGGAGTGAGCAGTGATGTATGGGGGGCACCAACCATCCCAGTGATAGAAAGCTTTGTTAGCTTGTTGGCCACACTGACATAAAAAGGACATATTTATTTTTTTCTAAATGCTTTATATTTCCTAAAATAAGTGATCTGCAAAATGGCTCCGCTGTTTTATGCTCAACACTAAGTCTTAAGATCCAGCTTGTCCTTTCATCTTCTCTATCTCAGCCTTACCCGTAAAAGTCCAAATCCCCAATCACTGTGACAAAGCCGGAGGCTCAACTGTCTGGCACAACATTTATCCCTCATCCATCTTAATTAAGTGAATAAAAGCGAGTTGCAATCGGCTGCTGCTTTTAAGGCAGATCCTTTCGGCAAACACAGAAAACAATGATTTTATTTGCCGACCCCAAATCGCTGCCATGAGTTTAAGCAAGACTTATGCAATGAGCTTTTGGGGAAGGATTGTTCCATCACCCTCCGCCTCACACTCCGCCGAGATTTAACTTAATCTCTATATAATATTTAACCTCAGAAGGTGAACAAATTGATCATCGCTCTGGAGCGGCTACCTGCCTCCCGCTTCGCTACGTTACTTTACTTGTTTAATTGATGTCTGTTGAATTTGTCAAAGCTATTTGCTCAAAGCAGGAGGCACTTGGTTAAGCTTCTTTATATCTGTCAGACATTGAGACCATGAAGAAAAAGCAATCTTCTCAACGACGCAGAAGAGACGGTCAACATCGGTCATCCCAGCAATTTGTGGGTTTAGACATTTTCATTGGTACAATCCTAAACGACGATGACGGTCAACACTGATGCTCACGCTGTAATCACAGACGTTAATGAACGCATTGACTTCCCTCCTCCTACAGGAAACATATGGGGAAATAAGGCACATACATCGCACTGCTGTAGTTGGCTCAGGAGTTATTTAGAGGGAACCTCTTGACCACCCAACTCCCCACTAAATCCACTTCAGTTTCTATGCCCCAGAACTGCTGCGATTCCAACTAAACGCTGGTTGTAGGCAACTGAGGTCTTCTGCTGCGGGACCAGATGGGAGCTAATCCCCAGAGAGAGATGCACACGTGGGCTTGACGCCGGCTGCTTCCCTCCACTCAACGGCTCCCTGTTGAGCTGAACCACTTGTTAATGTATACCTGGGGTACATATGCACGTGTATAAAGCAAACACATGGACAGATCCTTGGTTCCCCTCCAGGACAACTCAGTACTTCAGTACGCCGACAAATATGACGCCTTCAGATCTGTCCAGGCTCGCACAGGAAAACAAAGTCAAGACGATGCAGGAGTAAGCACCCACCACATGCACAGACTCTAGAAGTAACCCTCTTCCTTTAGGTTTATATAGATCAACAGTCACCAGAGACATTAAAAAAAGTTTTAAAACTTTAAAAATTGCATTTTCTCTGTCTCTCCACTGTATAGCATGAGTGACAAAACCAATTTCTGTACTATAAATAACTCGGGAACGCTTCTCGAGTCTAAAGACACCAAGTACAGTGTCTTCAGAATTCAAAAAATTCTATTTGCTGCCTCAGGAAACCATTTGTTCAAACTCCCAGAGCTCAGTAAGACACCATCACCATCCATCGAGCAGACAAGAGAGGGTAGTGCTCCTCACAGAAGGCTCTCACCAGAGAATTTTAGTGGACAGCACTTAAGTTTTGTGCCCAGAGCAGCTCCTGGGACAGCAGAAACCGTTAAAAAAGCCAAAATTTGTCAACTGTTGCTGCCAGAGTGAGGTGTAGTCCCTGTCCTACAAAGGCTCCTTGTTCTCAGGTTCTTCTGTTCCCACCAAGGGTGACCAAGCCATGGCACACCACCCATCTGGCACCCACACCAAGCACATAAAATCCAATACAGGCTCCCAGGCCGCAGAGAAAGTCAAAAGGGTCTCAGTAAATGCTCCTGAAATATGCATATAAATCTGTATTTTGAATGGGAGAACAGAGGGCAAAGAAACAAAATCTCTACTAGAGCATTCATTTCTTTTTCCGTCACTAGAAAAATACAGTGCCAAATTAATTACACTCATTAAGGATAAAAACTCTGTGCTCTTGTTATCAGTATTTAGTCCCCACGGAAGCCTTACTGAGGAGCAGCAGCACAACCTTAGATGAAAAACATTACTTATCAAAGTGCTACATTATCGTTATATTATTTAACTAATATATCTAAGTGGTAAAAAAAAAAGAAACAAAAAGCTTTCAAAAAGAGGGTCTGACTTCAGGCTTCATAAAATGTACACCTTTATGTTCAGGTTAAAATAAAATTTAAAAAAGGCTTAACAAACCCAAATAACAGATACACTGGTGCAGTAAGTCAGTAAATGAAAAAAAAAATAAAAGTATTCATGAAAAAGGTAACTGTTCTCTAATACCATAAAATGCTGAGCATCACCTGGGTTCACTGTGGTTCCATTCAGGCATGAATATATGGTCCCTGCTCACATCAGTCTCAGGATATTATTAAATTTACAGATAGTTATAATAGATAAATATAGATAAAATCCAGATATCCATATATCCGGATATCTGGTGATCTGTAAACTCTGGGTATCTAGGAGTCCATGAAGGCTGGATATCCGGAGATCCAAGGTAGGAAAATCTACATCTCTAGATACAAAAATATCTGGATATCTATAAATTCCAGATTTAGATATAAATCAACAGAGGGAAAAGTGAAACCCTAAAAGATCAGTGAAAGAAAACATAAAGAAAGGGATAAAAATGGAAGGTATGAATGAGAATGAATGGCAAAACAAAACAACTCCCACAAAAAGACGTGGTGAGGGCTTAAGAACAAGAGAAAGGAGGGAAAAAGATGAGATGCTTGGACATGTAGGTCCAATAAAATGCTCCCCATAAGGCAATGCTCCACCCAGCAAAAGCAAGGGGTTTTTTTTTAAGCATTTCCTTCTTGGAAACAAAATATCTGCTAATTCTTAAGGGTGGAGAAACAGGCAGCTTCTCATAAACCAGCTTTAATAACTAATCCATTTTGCTGCAGTCATCTCAGGTCAGAAGTAACAGTTTCTGTTATTTAAGCATAATAAATTGGATGTGGTGGTTACAAAATGTTTGCTGAAGATAGGAAAACAGACAAAAAAAGTGAAAAAGAAAGAAAATTCAACTTGGCCACTGCTAACAGCCAACCTGGATATTGCAGGAAGCCTCTAGAGTAAAAAGATGGAAAAATTCAGTGTCAGAGAAAGGGACGAACAAGACACTACTCGATAGAGAGCCCGAAACTGTAAAACATCCCCCAGCTGAAGAATAACAGCGTTTTGAAAGCGCTGGTGAAAAGCATTTGGTGCTTGAGCCCTGCTGTATGACTCCTTTGTGTCCCTGCTGCCAGCGGAGGCCTGCACAAATTCTTCCCACATTAGGCATCATCTGTCTAATCTCTGCTCCCTCGCTACCCTTTCCCTGTGCTGGGGAGGGAAGAACGTGGGGCAAAAATAGAAATCCTGAAGCAACACCTACCCTAACCCCAGATCACACAGGAGAGCAGTAATAGTTGTATGTGTTAGAGGTTAAAAATGATCAAAAGTGAGCAATGAGTAGAATGATGAGCCTTCCCTCTTCCCTTCATATAAATCCAGTTTTCAGATAGACACACAACACAACCTAATTACTTAAAAAAAAAAATATAATTGGGAACTGGACTTCATGAACCAGATCAGAAAATCTATTTGGGTTGGCTTTTTTAAGTCCATTTTAATGAATCTTGCTTACCTCCCATTAACGCTGTTCCAACTAGAAAAAAAAAGAAGTGAATATACTTAAATTTGACCTCCCATTAATGCTGTTCCATGTAGGAATAGGAAAAAAATAAAAGGAATATACTCAAAATTTACGTCTCATTAATAGTGTTCCAAGTAAAAATATTGATTTGTTGGATTTGATAATGCCTTTTCTCACAGGGAGATAGCTGCACCATGACTTGCTGTATAAAGCCAACACAGCCTTATCCTGGTGCCGCGCTGCAGGAATTACAGGGTGGGATCTGCCGGCAAAGCTGGATCCTGCCTGGGATTCCTACAGCTCTCACACAAACTCCTCGGCCAAACTGCTGGGGAGCAGCAGGGGAGGACACAGGCACATTAGGATTCAGCATCTCCTCCTTGTCTGACACCACTCGAACATACTGAAAAAATCCAGGACGTGCCCGATTCTGCTAGTTAATGGATTGATTTTTTTTAATTTATTTATTTTAAACTCCACTCAATAGCTCTTTGTTTAACTCTGGAACCATTCAGCAGCATCTACTGCAATTTTGGCAGCACAGTATCGTTTTCACTCGCACCTACCAGCAGCCAGCTCTTCAGCTGCCGAGTGCAGCTCAGCAAGAGCAGAGAAGGCGGCTGTCCATCACCACTGCAAAGGCCTTGAAAATAAAATTCAGTATTTTTTAGCTGCTGCTTACATTTTCTTCTACCAGGATTAAAAAAAGAAAGAAAATTAACAGCCTTTGGACTTCCAGACAGTTGAGACTGATGGTCTAACTTCCCCAGACAACCAGCGCACACCTATTTTGTAATATTGCTCCAGAAATTAAAAAGCAATTCCAGTTGCTGTTCCTAAGGTTTCTACACAAACCACCACCTATTGGGAATGCAAAGAGCACAGCTGCCACTGGAGAAGGAGAGCTGCTCTTTTTCAAAAGCAATTCAAGCAATCAGCTCTTATTTTATTTATTACTTTTTCCCCCCAGCCTAGATGCTGCAGATGCACATCAGCTGTGAAGGACAGCAACAGCTACTCTGCCACCGGCAGCGTTCCTCAGCCTCTGAGAAACACTTCTTTTTGCCTTTTTTTGTTGTTGTTTGGTAAGCCATTGAGAAATCCCCACTGGGACTTTTGAAGGTGCACGTAAACAGCTGCTTGGAAAACATGCCTGTTTTCTGTAGCTGCCATCGGCAGTACTTCTGGTGACAAACGAGGTGTCGGGAAAGTTGGGGATGATAAAACAATCCAGTGAAGACTCCTTTAGATCCAGGCTCATCCAATACTCATCTGGGGACTTTTGGACATACATGAGCCAGGGAGAAACTTGCTATTTCTGCTGAGAATTGAAAAAAATAAAATAAAAATAGTAGTAGTAACATGATTTAATAAATCAATTTGCATTCAAAGCTCCCCAGGCAAGTTGAACTATGGGTTTTGCTTTGCATCCAATGGAGGTGGAGGTTTGTGAGGACATTCACACACGGCATCACACACCAGTGCGGGGAGACGATGCCAGGGAGGGCTGAGGAGCAGCACACCAACACCCCACTTCTAAAGGTTTAAGCCTATGAAAACAAGCTGGGCTTCTGATACAAAGTTCATCTGGACATTTCTAGATAATCTAATTAAAGAGAAAACAGGGTCTTAAAGTACTGTCCTGAATTCAGATGTACAAGTTACCGACCTATGGGGTAAAACAGCCCTGTGGCCAAACCACAGCTCTCCAAGGCTGTCTACTAATGGAATCAGAGAAAGGTTTGGGTTGGAACAGACATTCAAAGATCATCTAATCCAGCTGCCCCGCCACAGGTAGGGACATCTTCCATTAGACCAGGTTGTTCAACCTGTCCAACTTGACCATGAATACCTCCAATGATGGGCCATCCACAACTTCTCTGGGCAACATCTTCCACTGTCACAGCACCCTTAACTGTAAGTCCTGTGATAATGTTTCAGGGGTTTTTTTAGAGTAAACATTTCATTGTGGCTCTCAGAGCTAGAAATGAAGTAGAAACACTTCGTGATCCACCTAAGTGGAGCTCCTCATACTCCCATCTCCAAAAAAAAGTGCAGGTATTGAGAGTAAAGCATTCATCTGACTGGCATGCTTCCTTCGTGCTTTCTGAAACAATATCGGGGTTGGCATTTAATTGAAAAGAAAACCACCTACAAGACAGCAAGGTCACGCACCTTTGGTACTTGGCAGAGCATCAAGCCAAGAAGAATTTAGTTTTTATCTAAAGTATTGCATGAAGCATGTCAGGAACAAAACTGAATGGCAGCACGTGCAACTCTTCCTCTGATAGCTACATAAAATAATTGAATTTGAGAAGTTTGGTCTTGAAACTAAATAGCCAAAGAGCAAAACTTTCATAAATTCAGGTCTCTGGATACCCTGCTGAAAAAGCAATCTTCTCTAGAGAAAAACGTGCTTTATAAGAAAATAGGGAAAAACATACACACACACAAAAAATTACCTTTTTAAAGCAATTAGAACCTTGTTATTAGAAAAATAAGTATGGTACTTAAGTAATATCATTTATCACAAATAAGTAACATATAGATACTTAAGTATTTTAGAATATCATTTAGCACAAGACAAAGACATATTGCAAGCAGTCCAAGGCGCATCACCACAAAACAAATTTGCTTATTAAATCCCATTGAAGGAAAAAGAAAATAGAAAATCCAAAGGATTTGCGTCAAACGTGGTTTCAAAGGAGACGTTTGGTCTCTGAGGACACCTCTCATTGCAGGCACTGCAGGACACAACTGCTGGATTTTGCCACCACGTTTAGATGACAGTAACAGCTTGCCTTGAGAGCCATCCCCAAAAGTGCAATTTGGACAAGGCTCACAGGAATCTCATGTGAGGAAAAAAAAAAAACCAACAACTACTAAACAATAGCTTGAGGCTATTCAACAAAGGTAAATTAGGAAAACAGTGAAGCTGCAGAAAAATAAAATAATAATCTTAATTTTGCTCTGCTTCCGCTCCTGCCGTGCGAGCGTGGCTGCAAAGGCATTCCCAGGAAGGGGTGGTTCGGTGCAAACACTGGTGCTACCAGAGATGCTTTGCAAGCAGGGAGATTAACAGAGATTAAACAGAGAAAGAGAGATTAACAGGCCTGGGTGAACTCTTATTTGCTGTGCTCCGTTCCCTAAATCACAAGTCGGGGCAGAAAGAGGTGTGTTGCTGCCTCCTAAAAGACACACCTGAGCTGAACACCATCACGTTTGAAATACGCCAAGAGAAAACAAGGAGAACCAAGAAAGTGCCTGGGGGAGGGGAGAAGAATGAAGAAGGGGAAAAAAAAAAAACCCAAATAAACAAGTTTGGCATCTAAACCTACAGAGAAGGGAAAAGTCTATTTCAACCACAAAGGCAGGGAATCAACAGGTCAAATCTGCAGACGGGTGGCAGGGTAACACAACCCTTTACAACACATCTCCTCCAAAGATCCCTTTTTTCGGCAATTTTAGGAAGGGGAGGGAAGGCAGAAGTATGCACATTTTATCTTTAAGCCTGGGTGATTTGTGAGTCTTCGGGGCTGGTTTCCAGAAGAAATTCTGGATCACCCTCAGTTTCTGCAAGAGACCTGGAGGCAGCGAGAAGCAGCACAGCAGCAGCTGTCCAGCTGCCAGAGCAAAGAAAGCAGATTTCTGCTCTGAAAGCAAAAGAACAGAGGTGAATTTGGACTGATCTATTTATTTTAATTTTTTTTTCCTCCTGAAAGCAGCCTCAGATCTTGCAAAAGGAAAGCAGGGAGGCTTCGTGCATCATACCTCATCTCAACACATGCAACCTGGGAGAAGAAAGCAAAGCGCCGAAGCAGTGTTACCATGACCTGTTTGCACTGCTGCCCTCCATCCAAGAGCCAAAAAAAGAGACTAAAATTTCAGATCCTGAAACACAAGGCTAAGTACAGGGCTCCTGATGACCAGGGATCTTCAAATTGCACCATCCTGAAATGGTTTATAGCATAAAATAACAGCAAGGAGAGAAAGAAATGCAAAGAACTGGGCAGCTCCTGGGCAGCTTCTCTTTCTTGCCTCCAGACACAAGCTCATGTGACTACAAGCAATGACTGAAAGTCTGGTTTTGGGGGAGGGAATAAAATAAAACAATCTTTTCAAGTAGGTGGAACAATTCATTTATTTAAGGGACTGCATCAGTGGGTTGACTGATGCTCAGGCTTTATTTTTATTTTAAATGGACTATTTAACCTATTCCTGAAAAAAAGAGTAGAATTTAAGAAAAAAACTTCTACTTTTTCTTCCATGGAGATCCTCTTCTCCATCTCTGGAAATCTAAAGTAGACAGAGATGCTCTCTCTGACACTACTTAAGAGAGCTATGAAGTGAACCTTGATCCCACAAGACACATTTAAAAGCATACATCCCTGCCCCATCCCTGGAGGGCTTCAAGGCCAGGCTGGATGGGGCTTTGAGGAACCTGCTCTGGTGGGAGGTGTCCAGGGGGTGGCACTGGATGGTTCCTTCCAACCCAACCCATTCTATGATACGAAAAGTTAAAGAGGCATGGAAATCTTTCAATTAAATAACAAGACTGGAGGTGGAATGCAGCACCACAGCACCAACCAACAATTGCAGACTGACAGAGCCTGGTCTGATATTTTCTCAGCAAGAAACTGCTCCATAATCTCTTGCACAAGGACAGGAGAAACACTGGTGAGTGCAAGAATTTGGGAGTCCACCTGCCCATGTGCTTTAGAAGAATTAACACAGTTTCATGCAGACTGTCAACATAAAATTTAAAAAAAGCCTTTTTAATTTCTTTACCTTCAAGCTGTTACACAGTTTTGCTGCTTTCCAGGGCAAAGCCCATCCTGAATGACTTTAGTCATTTGCTAACTCCAGATTAAACGAGCTCAGCCCATCGTACCACACATGAAAACACAAAAAAAAACCACCCCAAAAACTTGTTGGCTTTGCAAAATGAAGCTGTTTGGTTATCCTCAGCTTAGACATCCACCAGCACTGGTTCCTCCTCTGACTTCCAGTCTTCTGCTGGTAGTCGAAGCTGACCCAAGTGCTCAGACTCATTAATGGAATACAGACACAGAGAGGAGATGCCATCGTCTACAACTGCCAAAAAACTCTTTCAAAACAGAAAACATATCTGCCAAAATCTTTCAGTTTTACTACCCTTTAGTCAAAGCCACTTTTTATTCTGGGAGAAGAAAACTCTGTACCACATCAAGCCTCTGTACCACAGCTTCACGGAACGTGCCATGACTGAAGCTGATGCTCGTGTCACCCACGTGCAGAGGGGCTTTAACAAGCAAAACTCTCCAACAAGCAGAACTGGCAATTCTAAGGAAAACCATTTCAAAGAGTTACAGGGCAAACTCAAGGCAAATTAATTAATGAGTAATTGTATCCCTCTTTAGAGTTTCATATCAGCAAAGTTAATGGTGCAGTTCATCTAATGTCCTTCCATGCCCAGAAAAAAATTAACTTAAAGTAACTAATCACACCGGCCAAGTCAAGTACTCATGATTAGAAATAACAGTTCGACCATGAAATTTATCTTAGATCTCCTCCCCAGCTCAATGAAGTTGAGCAGAATGAACACCTACATCAATGCAACGCTGTCAATACACTATGTGAAATGAATTCCCTTTTCAATGCGCTATAAAGAAAGGCCACCAAGAATTCAAGAAAGGCTTTTTCATTTCCATTTTCAAACTGAAAAAAATCACCAAGATACACCAGTATTAAGAACCACTTTGTGTGAAAACACAGCTTTAATAAATTTGTTATAAAACCATTTGCTGTACTTCTATTTTTCTTTTTTTTTTTTAAGCAGGTAGGATGTTATAGGCAGGAACACAACCTTCTCTTACTGCTAATATTGTCGTTAACTTTATTACCAGCATCTGTCAGACATCCCTAGGCTGGTGTCACAATAAAACCCCAACAACTTGGGTTACGGCTGGTTCATTTTTGGTTTGGTTTTTTTTTTTCCCCTACTGTTAGAAAGTTTCCAAGCTATTATCGTTTTCATCTTACCTCCAGCACTGGTCCAGCTCCAAGAATAATCTGTTCTACTCCGCTGGCAAATCCCTTCTGGCTGAGGGCGGTGAGGTGATGAATCAGAAAGTTCGTGCTCTGTGTCTTTCCCGAGCCGCTCTCTCCTGAAATCACGATGCACTGGTTCTTCCTCCGCTGAAGCATGGCGTGGTAAGCCACGTCTGCCACAGCATAAATATGGGGCTCCAGCTTTCCCAGCTGATGGTTATCGTACATCTTGACATACTTGGGGTTATAAATAGGTAGAAACTTGAAGGGATTAATAACGATGAGGATGCTGCCTACATAAGTGTAGATTTTCTCTTGCTTGAAGCGGTTTCTGAGATTTTCCAGGAGTGTTTTCTCGTTCAAGTCCGGCAGGCTGCACAAGTCATCATAGTCCTTCTGCTGGGGCTGGGGAAGGAAGCCACGTTCCACCATCCTGCGCCGCTCCTCCGTCACCCGTAGCCAGGACTGGAGGCTGCCGTAGTGAATGGAGCCATCCAGGTTCTTCTCCCGCAGGAGGAAGCGATAATCCTCCCCACTGATGCGGTTCTCCAGGGCCATGCGAGGCCACAGCATCATGCGCTGGACCGGGCAGTCCGTAGGGTTGAGGATCCATTCCTCCCCACCAAATTCCTTCACTTCGGCGAGGACGTAACATTTTGTTTTCTCCAGCTGAAGTTTATTAATGAGCGAATCAATCACCTCAGCGGCCGTGGAAGTTTTCCTGGCAGTGATGGGGCAGTAGATAGTCCCTTCCACAATGCTCCCCGGGTATATGTGCAGCGTGTACTCGCTATCCTCAAAGCGTCGTCTTCCTCCAACATCATTCACACTCATATTGGATCCTTTCCCATCAGTACCTGCGCTGCATAGTCAGGACCGTCCTGTGTCTTGTCAAGTCATCATGTTAGCAAGGCTATAAAAATAAGCAAAAAGAAATAGGTTAGGTGGTTTATCCTGTTAGGGATCCTTGGGAAACGCTTGACCTGCACCATGAGATACAATGGAGTGACTCAAGTGATGATACCAACCACATTTTAAAAAGCAGAAGATTCCCAACCAACATCTAAAAATGGAGCAGGGTTTTCTTACACCAAAGCTGTAACAAAGAAAGGCATTTACCACAAAAATACTAACCATGCCACAGGCTCCTCTCTACTCGGATGTAACTTCCCACAGCTCCTCAAACTTTGGCTAATTTTTTTGCCAACTCTGAAGCAAAGATGCAACAAGACCCTCTGATTTTCAGTGTATTTTATGGAGAATGAAATCAATATTGCGTGAACAACATCCCAGACAGCCCACTGCAGTAGCATTCTCCTCAGGTCAAAAGTTGCTACAGCCTTATTGCTTAATCTTACCAAATAACTTATTTAATAGCTAGTGCCTCTATTTCCATGTTTGCATTCTTCATGCCAGCTTAGGAAAAGCATCACTCAGCTAACCATGACTTTGGAAAACTCCCCTTGACTTTCCCGACACTGACTTCCCCATACACATAAATTACATATTTTCTAGATGTTGTTAGAGAACTAAAACATGAGATCTGGAACAGTTGCATGAAATGCTAACTTAAAAACAACCCACAGCTTCAAAATGTCACCTTAAAGGCATACTCCAACCAAAAGGAAAACGATTTCTTTGTCAAAGAATCATAGAACTGTTATGTCTTCAAGTCCAGCTGTTAGCCTAACTGCCAAGCGCACCACATCTACATGTATTTTAAATACCCCCAAGGATGGTGACTCCACCACTTCCCTGGGCCACCCGTTCCAAGGCGCGACAACTCATTTGGTGAAGAGATTTTTTTGAATGTCCAATCTAAACCTCCCCTGGTGCAGCTTGAGGCCATTTCCTCTTGTCAATTCAAAGGCCTTGCTGAGAACGTTCAAAATGACTCTCGAAACACAATGTCTTGCCTACTCACAAGTTTTTAAACAAACAAATAACTGAGTTGTTCAATGGTCACAGGCTCCAAGTTCTCTCACGTAAAGGGTCATGCGAGTCCTGCAGCAGCCCCCACCTGAGAGCACACACTGCAATATGCCTGATGCTTTGCTCCAACGCTTCTAGGATGAGGACCTTATATTGATGCTCCAAACTCCAGACTGTGAGAAGAATCATCAGCTTCTCGTGGGTGTGTGGTACACAACACCCTCAAATTACAGCTGCTAAGATAAAATGACCATCACCTTCCTCAGTGGACCTTGTCCTTGTCCTAGATACATTACTCCGTCGCCCTGTGCCATGGAATAGAAACTTCTTTCCCTTCCTGTCCAGGAGATTTTCAACGCATCAGGATTCAAACAGTAGCATTTTTCCACTCACTAAGTCAAGCTTTTTCAGAGATACCCATCTCTGATATCAGATATGAAGTCTTACAGCCAACTCACTTGTACAATCTCTTTATTTCTCTCATACTGCTTAAAAACCACAGAACACAAATCTCTGGTGCTGAAACGTCAAATGCACAGCTCATTTCTCAAACTTAGGCACTACATGAAGACAGCACCCCACCACCAGCCACAGATGAAACCGATTTCGGAGCTAATGGTCCTCAGTTCTTCACCAATTGGTTCTAACAAACTCAAAACTCCTCCAGAAGATGTCAAGAGTTATTCCACTATACAGACAAAAGGTAACTATGAAGAAATGCAGAGGACCCTCAGAGCCAGGATCTGGGTAATAAAGTGGCAGGTGACATTTAATACAGATAAAAGTTTATGGGATGTTACGTACAACATTGAGTTTTTCCTTGAGCACTGCCCCACAGGAGCAAGACCTCACAACTGTGACAGTTCCCTGAGAGCATCAATAAAACGCTCAAGAAGGGTCAAAAAAACTGAGGTGAAAACCCCTGTCAGGTTCAGGGAGCTCCCAAGCTTCAGATATTTGATAATGTTGGGAAGAGCATTCGGAGGAACCTTTTCACATGGTCACCCTGTCCTAGCACTCCTCCTTACATATACCCACCCAAGACCCTCAGTCCAAGCACAGCCGCTCTCATCTTCTACATACACGCAAGGCTGGGATTTGGAAATTTGTTTCATTTACAAGCATTTCTGTGGTTCTCACATGAAAAGCATTATTTTACATTGTGTTGTTTCTCGTTCCAATATTTCATTAAGTATATTATCCCCAGCCACGTGCTATTCAAAGCAAAGAAATTAATATGTCTCAGTGAAATACATCTGGCAGGGAGTCCCAGCGCATTGCTTGGTAGCAGGACATATATTATACACTGGGAAACACTCCAGCTGCTTTCCTATAGCTTTAGTATAGGCACAGATGCACAGGGATGATGTCAGTTAAGTGCTGGGTTGGGCTTTCTTTGTCTAGTTCTATGGCTCCAACATCAGCTTTTATTCAAGAAGGGGGAAAAAAAAACCCCAAACCCACCACACTTAAGCTAGATAATTCCTCACTGAGATTTTACTTCAAAGCTTACAACACGAGGGATGGCTATTTTTATTCAAGTTATCAGAGTGTACCAAAGGCTCCTGACTCACACGAGAAGTGCAAACAGGACTTTTAAGTTGGTTACCTTGAGCAAACCGACCTTCCCTTCCTACCACCTCCCTCCTGTCAAACACAAGCTCAGTAAATCCTCTCTAAAGCATGAGGCCACTCTACTCTGCCTACCCAAAAGCTTTCCTCATTTCTCTATAGATGCTTACTCTGCATGGACTCGACAGAATAACAAACATCTGTGCCTTCCTCTTCCAAACAACTTGAATCCAGCAGAATTGTAAGCCAAGCTTGAACCCCATGGAGATACTAAAAGCCCCAGTAACTCTGGGAACAGAGAAGAGCCAAATCCTCCCCAAAGCCACTCAAACGCCAGGAGCTTCCGCTAATGACTAAGAAATTTAGCAAGGTCAGAAAGCAAAGAGGTGTTAATTTGAGCCGTATAAATCACAGGAGGCTTGCCACAGTATTTACTTTTAATAACGCTAAACATGTCTCGGAGTATTATGTTAGGTCAAAGAAACATTAATGAAGATAATTGCTTGTGGGCTCCCAACCGCTGATGCACATGAGCCTGGCTCTGCTCAACATCAAACACGCCTCTTGCAGACAGTCACTTATTGAAAATATTGCAATGAAATACATGTAATTAGGTAATTAGCATATGTCAGGGAGAAAGGCTCTCCTAATGACAACTGTTCAAGCAGGCTGTCATATTAAGCTTTTACGGGGCTTTTTAAATTAACAGTAGTATTGCGTTTGCGCACAAAAAAAAATGAGAACATCAAAAGAACAAAACTAAGTCTTTCGCAACCCATGATTACTTGCTCCATGCACTATTTAAGTTATAGGTATTTTGTGCTGCTACCTGTTTAAATTTAAATGAGAATGTATAAAAAATGATGTTAGACAGGCCTATGGAAAAGCCATGGTCCTACAGAAAGGGGATGCTTGTCTCTGTACCCAAGTAAGGGGCTGCTTATGAGATGACCTGACTTCATCACCAAACTGCGGTTCAGGTGCTTTGTGCCCCAGCTTTGGCAAGGATGGGGGGGTGGCAGTAACGGGATGCTCACCCCTCAGGAGACAAAAACCCAGGAGATACATCAGACCTCAGAGGGCAGAAATAATTGCAAACTCCTGTGAATGCTTTAGCCAAAATTCATGGGCTGTGCATGCCTGTGAAAGGAACAATTTATGACACTTTAAGCAAATATACTTTGAGCCTAATGTTTTCTAGAGTCATTTTCTACTTTTGAGGGAAGATTTTTACTTAAATTGACCCTGAGTGCTGCTTGTGCTCAATTGTACTATCATAACATAATTCTGCTTTCAACGTAAAAAGCATGATCTCCAAACAACCACGAGCTTTGTGTCCTACATAACAAATCAGAGTCATATTTCCAAGGAGCTCAGAGGCCCTTATAAAAATTGCAATAACAGCCTGATGACCACCAGGCTGACAGAAAAAAATACAAAAATTATGACAGTCAACTAGGCTTTGTGCAAATAGTGGTTTGCTTTTACATTATATACATGACTGCATACAGCAAGCGCTCTTGTGCTGGGGGCTGCATTTGTTAGCAAGTCTCATTCTCTAAGGGATCTCAAATAAATGAGGATACTTCAATCACTTTTGGAAAAGTAACCAAAATGGAGTCTTTCAGTCATGCCATTTCTTATTTTTCCATTCAGAAAGACCAATCTCAGTATTTTCATCTTCAGGGACAGCGTAAGCAACATGTGGCAAAAATCCAAAACAAACTGTCCACTGGAAGCGTCAGCACCCCTCATAAATCAGGGACAGAGTTTGCCAAATACTGGATGATTTGGAGAAAACAGAGATTAGTGTCAGCATTGAGGGTGCCAAAGGGGCAATTCTGGAAGCAAAGTTCACTTGGTTTTATCATAACATCCATAACCCAGACAAGGAACTACGAAATAGTGAAACCTTCTCCCCGCTCCCGATCCTCAGGCGATCATTACAGGCTCAGCTGCTCACGACAGCCTGGATCTATCCATCCACCCATACATCAAAACACGTATCTGGTGGGGCAGAAACTCCTGAAATAGACAAACTTTTACAAAAAAATCTGATAAAGAAATGGCCAATACAAACATACTTCACTGCTTAATCTGAATATACCAGCACAAGAGCTCTCTGAATTTCTGTCCCGCAGGCAGCTGATACCCAAAATGACACCCCCATGAGATTAAAACTGATGCCAGATGGACATATCTGTGACAGCTACTGCTGGAGAAACTACCGCATCCTAAACGGGCAGAAAAGCCCATGTAGATGCTCAACACCTCGGTTGTTATTGCACAGTTTTACATGTCAGTTGATTTGATCATCTACCTAACGTTTAACGCTCTCCTTTTTACCATCTTTCTCTTCCGCGTGCACCATGTTTTCCTCTGCCTTTCTCCACTGATGGGAGAGCAATGTCATTATCCTCACTTAATCATCTATGCTGGTCCACCTCAAAGAACCTCATGGTGCAAGTGGTTGAGGTAGTGCTACCTAAACAGTAGATTTATGGATCCAGGTATCAGTGCAGGAAGGGGGACTGCTCTGCAGTAAAACCACATGCAAAATCCCTAGAAAATGAGTTCGGGCCAAAAAAAAATGAAACCTGTAATGAGGAAAAGTGAGATTTGTAAGCATTACAGCGATCATCGAGTGGTTTGGGTTGGAAGAGACCTTTAAAAGTCATCTAGTCCAACCCTCCTGCAATAAGCAGGGATATCTTCAACTACATTTGTAATCACAATTTGAGTTTACTTCTTTGAAAGGGCTAAGCTTGAATGGAGGACACCAACCACATCCCCACTCCAAGACTGCCCACATACAGAAGAAAGGTCTTTTGGATACATTTCAGAGCAGTTTATTTGGACTGAAGCACCTCAGCAAGATGACCTAAAGCAGAACAGAAAACGAAAGTGGGAAGACAGACACACTTGCAGATGCTCAGCAGCATCACAAGTCCCTGTGGGACCTGGCACGATGGGGTGCCAACACATGACCCCCACACACAGGCACCAAACCACCTGTGACAGTGAGGACAAGCACACAATGGCAGTAACATCTCAGCTACGCATTTTACTGCTTCAACGGTTTCTTCTTTCCTCTCCCCTTAAAATTGTCCATTTGGTCCCAATTCCGTAATCAAGAACTCTTCTCTCTTGCTAAATCCACTCCATCTTGTTCCAAGTTCAAAGCAAACACAGGTGACCCTAAGAATCTGGTGTCACTTCACTTCATGCAAACCAGAAGTAAACTGTAGAAAAACCTTTTCAACCTCACAAATTCAAGTCTGAGTCAAAAACTGGGTTTTGGCTGTTACTTGCTAAAATAACAATAAAAGGAAAAAAACCACACTTGGCCAGCATTAACCATCACGCCTCTGGTAGGGGGAAATATTTCTGCAAGTAAGGATGGCTCCCCACTATCATGGCTATACACTCGAGATGTCTACTCCGTCTCCGAGGAGGATTCCCAGAATAAAAACCAGAAGTTGTGAATGTACAGCTCGATCTGTGCAAATTATTCCAAAAGGCATCTGGTTGCCCATACTAAGCGTAAGCTACAGTAGGTTACTTAGCTGTTCCTAAGCTCAGACACGGCTTGAGAAATTGAGAAAAGGTCTATCTGGCTCTTTTTTCCTGTATTTTTTATTTTTATTCAGCACTTAAGGCGACTCTATCAGCTTCTTGTTTATTCACTTCTACACAAGATGACAAGACTTGCATTCCAGTTTGCCACCTGGAAGCTTCTTGCTCTGCACAGAAGGACTTTCTTCTCTTTTGCAGATGGCTTCTGTTTACAATACTTTAATCTGACATTTCTTGCTATATAAGGAGCCTATGGACACATAAAGCACCTCAGTAGATGACAATCTCTTCCAGAGCCTGGAATTACCCCATGTCTAGAGGTTTTGATATTCTCTTGTGGTCCAACAACCACTCAATGGTTCCTCTCCTTCTAGCATCTGGAAGATGGGTGAGGATGCTGCTACCCATCCATCACACTCCCGCTGATGCATCTCACGTGGACAACTGTCAGCTTCTACCAGACCTTTTATCTGAGACAAAATGAAAGCGGGAAGAAAAACAACAAGAAAAAACCTAACCCAAAAAACCCTCTAAAAAATTACAGGAAAAACTGTTGCAAAATGGATTACTCCTAGAAGCTGTTGCAAACAGTTCTGACGAACAAGGAACTGAATTAGGTCATGAATAATAGCACAATCACTCTCTCTTCCCCTTAAGGTCAAAGTCCCTTCTGTGCAGAATCAGCGTCCCAGGAATTAATCCAGGCTACACACTGAACAAAACTGTCTGCGGGATTCCTGCCTCGCCAGCTGGAGATGCTACCATAGCCAGGGACACAGGCAAAACAAACAAAATCAAATAAAAAAAAAAAAGAAAGGGAACTTCTGCAAGTCTTGGTGAGGTCTTGTGATTGAGTAAACTGACTAGAAGAAGTGATTTCCCATCTTTGTTTCCATCACAGCATTTCTGCGTGATGTTGGGAGACTCAAAAAAAAAACCCCAGCGCAAACAAAATCTTGCCCTGGCCCGTTTCTCTTTCTTGAGCTCCCCATTTGAGTCACTGCATCTTGACTTCTGGAAGTGCTGCCATTCTAAAACCTGCACCTTATGCATAAATAGTGGCAGTGGTGTTAAAGTCTTAAAATAATCAGCTTTTTTTACAGTACTCGTTGACCAGCCCACACTTGGAAGTTAATTATCTCTGTGTCAGGGCGTTTGGTGGAGGAAACTGCATCTGAGCAAGCAAAGATGCCAAAAACCACTGGGTACTTAGCATAATGCAGCATCATTAAAAGCTTTGTTCTGACCAACGAGGACCATAATGAAGCCCATTTTGGGCACCGTGACCTCAGCTATTTTTGCCAGAAACTAAAATTTAAAAAAAAAAATAAATTAAAATAAAGAAATCAAAGGAATTGGCCGAATCTTCTCTCAGGCTGCAAGGGTAGCACTCATTTAACTTAAAACTTGCTGTTCCTGTATTCCACACGTGGCTAATCAGAACTGTGAACTGAATGGTAAATGGACTATAAAAGCCAGAATTTAAGGGAATGTTTTGTGTATCCCAAGTGTCTGGAGCCTTTTTCAGGGGTAAGAATCATTGGGTACTGGTTCTTTTGCTTCTTCTAATGACTACTAGTCACTGGCCAGAGGCATGACAACCCTCTTCCAAATAGCAAGATAAATTTGTCTTTTATAGAAGTGGAAAATTACCTTTACAGCACCTTCAAGTTCTACCAGATTAACTCTGGGCTTGACCGTTGTCTGACAGAGCATCCCTCACCAATACAGCAATTCTGTTCACATGAATGGCCAAATATCTGATTTTCCAGCTCTGCTGGTTGGATTTACTCCTTACAGCTGTATGGAGAGCAGTTCACTGGAAATCCAACTGGAAACAAATCTGGAGCTGATATCCCAAAAGCACCAATCACTGTCAAATACTACATTAATACCAGTGCAGAGAAGAGCCAGCTAGCAGGGAGCCGTACAAACCATAAACGGACACAACACCTTCCTATTATCTCATGAAGTACATTCCTAGCTATTCTATTTTTGTTTGCAGCCAGAACTTTCACAGACAGACCTGAAGACAAAAAAAAATCCTGTTACAAAATGAAGTCTATGAAGTATTAGAACAGAGAGACGCTGCCAAAGACTACAGGAGTTCACACTGAGGAGCCTCTCGCCAGCCTCAAAATAGATGGGGAAAATACCTTTTTCAGAGCCTAGGAATTACACCGACGTTGAAGACAAGACACTTCTATCCTAGAAGAGCTCAAAAGCTTCAGAGAACAAAACCCAGGGAAATAAAGGCATCCTTCCCCTCTAATCCAGCTCTGCAGGCACCGGCTGTAGGAGAAACCTGACTGCTGCCGTGCCGAAAAGGATGAAGGATGCAGTGTGGCAGTCCAGTACCACTTACAGCATCACACTCAAAGTCACAGCTGGGCAAGAAGACACTTGCCTTTCAAGAAGCAGTATGTATTACACAAATGCACTGTACTAGCACATAAACACAATCCTATCACTGCATTAGAAATTTTCTAAAGGTAAGGGAAATAAATGGCAGCTTATGAAAAAAACATTACATTTTTATATGCTATCATCAGGAAATAACTGCAAATATTTCAATTTCATTATAATGTAAGAGTATTTTGAATACTGATATATCAATATATGCTGAAACATATGAACTGATATACATTTCAATACTGATATATTGGTATATCTCCCTGATGAGGAAAGGCTGAGAGAGCTGGGACTCTTTAGCCTGGAGAGAGAAGGCTGAGAAGGATATATATTGATATGTATCAGTATATCGATCCTTTTGAAAGGATCTTGTTGGGTTAGAGAACCACGTCATTCTGCAGAAGTCTCCTTCCTTGGGAAACTCAACCCACTTCCAGCACAAGCCAAGACAAACCAACGCTTCTTGGCCTTTGCTTATTGTGAAGCCCACGCACACATCAAAATAAACATTAAACCACTTTGGAAGCGACAATACCTGTGCTGTGTCTCCCTAAAATAAAACATTAGTGACAAGTCCCATCAAAAAGAACGTGGTGACATTCAGTGAATACTGGGTCAAATAATATCTTGATAATTTCAGATGTTTTCCCTATAGTCTTAAGAGTTTTGAAGTTACCTGGAAGAAGTTAATACAGCTTAGGTACAAAATCAAATTTAAGTGCTAGAAGAAGTTACAGTAATGTCATTACTGATGTTCTCTCTTTCCTCCTTTTCTAGAGGATTACGGATGGAAACTGACAGCAAGAACAGCATGATTTCAAAGCCTTCTCACAGAAAAGTCTTTTCAGCAATCAATCTGCTTCCAATCAAATTTTCCAGTGTCCCAACGCAATTTTAAACACTCCACAAAAATTATTACCTGCCTGTTCCCGGTGACCCATCATCAAAAAAACCTGAGCCTTCTCTTCTGCCAAAACGACACGTCCAACTTTCCTCAGATAAGACACACACTCCTCAAGATGAAAATCAATGCTGAAAAGCAACTCTGGCTGGTCAGAAGCCAAATACCATTTTTTCACATTTTCGGTAAAGCATACCTTTTAATGAATGAGAATTTAAATAGCTAATATTCCCATTTGTCTGCTCTGTTTCGTATTCTTTAAGTGACACTACGTTTCAGCTTCATTCAAGCACCTGAATAATTTGAGAAGTCCATATTGTGACAGTACCATGAGCACCTACCCCTGCAGTTGCTGGCATCTGCCAGCCATGGGTTCTTCTCCTCTAACTCTCAATTCCAAACCACAAATTGTCAAGGCTTCCACAAGGGCCCAGCCTTGTTCTTTTAAAATCTGCCTTAATGGAAGGCGACCCTCAATTAACTGCAAGACACGAGTTTTGTCCTCTGGTTTGTTGCTTCTGCTTGCGCCTCCTTCCCATTTTCCATCTGCAGATGAAATCATTTCCCCAAAGAGAATCATCTTTGCTGCAATAAATGAAAGTCAGCCCTCAGCAGCAAAAACTGCAGCCTCGTCAGGAAAAGAAAAAAAAAAAAGGAAAAAAAAAAAGAAAAAAGAAAAAAGCAGCTGCTCACGACTGGATTGAGATTGGTATTAAGCAGGAGATGATGCCATGTGTTACCCATCTCCTCTCAAAGTTCAGCAGCCAAAACAGCTTAGCGCGTCGCTTAACCTAGATATTTTAGAAATTTGATCTGTACAGCCAGATCATAGAGGGAGCTTCCACTCTTTAACCTCAGCACTTGACACTATAAAATTACAGAATAGGGGAATTGTCAGAGTTGGAAGGGAGCTCTAGAGCTCACCCAGTCCCACTCCCCTGCCAGAGCAGGGCTGCCCAGAGCACATCACTCAGGGCTGCATCCAGCTGNAGAGGGGGAAAATGACCTCCCTCGACCTACTGGCCATGCTCTTCCCTACACACCCCAGGATGCCATTGGCCTTCTTGGCCACAAGGGCACAGAGCTGGCTCATGGTCATCCTGCTGCCCACCAGGAGCCCCAGGTCCCTTTCCCCTGTGCTGCTCTCCAACCTATACTGGTACCTGGGGTTGCTCTTGCCCAGATGCCAGACTCTACACTTGCCCTTGGGGTATTTCATTAAGTTTCTCCCCTCCCATTTCTCCAGCCTGTCCATGGTAGAAACCTATACACTCCATAGCCTAGCTAGCACAAAGAATGGACCTTAAAGCATTCAGAAACATGCCAGCAGAGAGAAAATAATATTAAAACTGTACTGCCAGATCTGCTTAGTTACCTTACAAAATAAAAAAAACCCCAAACAACAAACAAGCAAAACAAACACCAAAGAGAATGACTCAGGTTTTAAACAAGACTTCTAGAAATTAGTTTATGGGGGAAAAAAAAAATATCTTTTTCCTCTTAAGGCCATATTTATACAAAATACTTACCCCATAGATTATGATAATTTACAAGCAAGGGCACAAATCGGATGTTGCATTTAAACTAACCACAAAAGGATATATTTAATAGTGAAATTTAGCTGTCAGCTAAGTGCCACAACACAAGAATGGCTTTTAAACTCAAAAAAAAAAAAAAAAAAAAGAAGAGTGTTCTGAATGTATCAGGACATGAAACCAAAAACAAAAGCCGTCTTACAATTCAAGAAGTACTGAAAAATCCCTTGAATTATAGATGACAGGTTCACTAAAAATAGTTATTGTCAGCTACCCAAAAACACAAGCTTTGTAGTTCTTTGAAAACACTAATATTGAAAAAAGAAAAAAAAAAAAAGTGGAGGGGAAGCCATCCAAATATTTAATAATGCATGTCATCAAAGTATTTCAAGGCTGATATTTCACTAATTGATATTGATATTTTAAAACTGAAGGCACAGCCCGTTTGAAATACCCCCAGTATTACATATTCCATATTCCACTGCTGTTAGCACAGTCAGTACTTTCATCATTAACCTCTGCACGACAGCTCGTCTTTTTGTCCACTTAGGGCCAACAGGGACAAAGCTTCCTAAGCAAATCTTATTTTTTCACAGTTTTTTGTTCCTCTGTCTGCTGGCTGTCCTCTGCAAGATGGGAGGTACTGCTACCAAGACTCACTTTTTATTTGCTCAATTGAAATGAGTGTTGGAATATCATAGAAAAGACCACTTTATTTAAAAAAAAAAAAAAAAAAATGGAAAAACCTCTACATTTGTACATTTGCATGGGGTTTGTTTTTCGAGGCACAGGGCTGCTGAGAGATCAGAACCAGCATCCAAACACAACACATAAAAACACAAACATTGATCAAGCGGGGACTGGACCTTCTGATGGGTCCACTGTAAGCTAAGCCCCGGTTGTGCTACAGTCAGCTTCTCCTGAAGGTTATCAAGTTCTTGCTGTTCTTGATGGAGCAGAAATGCTGACCAAAGTCTGTAAAAATTCAGCGATGTTCAGTGACTGATAGCAGGGAATCAATGCCTCCATTAGGGATGTCATAATTCACCTTTTTAAAATGAAACGGGCAGTAAATGGTCGAGGATCTCCAGCAGATGCTGTGACACAGCACATTGCCATAATAAACATGTATTTTAGGGTGCCTCTGATACCCTCTGGGTTATCTAAAGCTGGTTTCCAGGGGGTTCATACACTTTTTGCTAATTCTCCATTACCAACAAGGATTAGGAAGACATCATTCTGATTTCCAAAGCTGCAAAGCAGGTAACTCCATACAGCCACCCGACACGAAGCAGGACAAGCAGCACCAAAAAACAGGGATGAAGATGGCACCAGCAGACAAAGACTCATGGACTTTTGCACTGTTTGAATCTTCCCAGATGTGGGCAACAACTAGAACAACACAGCAGCTCAGATCACACTTTCTTTCTTGCACAGCAGTAACAGCTACCACCTTACCTGGCCAGGCTAGAGCTCGACACAAAATGAAGTAAAAAAAGAATGTAGCTGTAATATTCAAAAGCACATTCTGGAATATATTTTTTTTGTTGTTAAATAAGGTAAGAATTAAGCCTATTGAAGTAACAGCCTGAACCTCATTATATTCTCTGAAAAAAAAAAAAAAAAAAAAAACCCCAAACCCAAACCATCACTCCTCTGGAGGCTGGAGATCTCGTTTCTTTGGAGATCAAGCAGCAAAAATAGAAATATTCAGAAGACTGGCAGTGGAATGATTTTAAGGCTTCAGTGGGCACAAATTAAAACCGAGCATATTGAATTCAAACTATCACAATGAATTTGCTTTTATTCATCTGTTCTGAGTATCTCGTACTCCCATGTGTCCTCCCTTGTCTTTAGAAGGACTGTTTCTCCACCCAGAATAAAAGGTGGGGGGTGAGCTTCCCACTTTTCTTTTCTTTTCCCCCCAACTGGCAGGCATGATTTTTCATTAGGATAGAGCACCGCTACAGAAGATAAATTCTGACCTGGTCCATCCTCAAAAAGGAAAGATTAAGACAAATGGAAAACAAATGGCCCTCGAGCACACAGCGCAGGCAGTCTGCAGCGATAGAGGTCAAGCATCCTCACATGGTTTAAGAAATTAGATGACAGAGATTGCAGCAGCATAGTCTTAAACATCTCAAAGATAATTCCACATCCCAAGTGGAAACATAATGGGGAGAAAGAGAAGCTCTTTTAAGCCGGGTCTGCAAAACTGCTTCTTTGACATCTGTTCGTGCATTTACAGCAGGGCAGCTCACAAAGCAGCTCCGGTGACAGCGTCTGCCCTAATTGCAGTCAGCAGATAATCGCACTCATCCTGAAACGGGGTACCAAACACAAGATGAGAAAAATCTCTCTTCCACCTCATGTATTCATTTTCTTTGAAAGCTGTTGTAATATTTTGGGTTTGAACATTTTTAAGGTGATTCTTCTTATTATCCAAGCACTTTTATCTGCAGGGTTATTCCCAGAGAAAGTCATCAGCCCCTCTCACCTTTTACTTTCCACCACGTGCCAACCTGTCTCTTCCAATTTTTATTTTCCACACGCAAGGGAAAGCAGAGGCACCTCGTCCCCTCAAAACATGCAGTTATCTCTGTAGCTCAGTACAGAAAGCCATCAATTCCACCTGACACAGGAGATGAAATACAGACAAGCCTTCCAAAACCTGCAGTACATATGGGTTTTAAGCCTTTTTCTTTCTAAAGAATATTAGCAGTATATTTTAGATACTTTCTTTGCTAGTGTAAAGATATAATCAGTAACAGAAAAAGGCAATTCTGCATTTAACAAATCTGCAGTGAAGAATTTATTATAAACATAATAATCATTAAGCTTCATGAAGCTTTTTTATTTTTCCACTTATTATTAAGACTTTTAAATTAGAGAGCAACCAAGTAGCTTCCATAAGCTTGAAATGATATCCAGGCCTTATGTTCTATCTCCAAATGTCCTAGGAGAAAGGCTTGCTACAGCAAGTGAGGTCCTCAAAGTATTCACCTGTTCCTGTGAATTCACTTTTCATTTGATCCTACCCCTATAAATAAATTATTTCCACAACCGGACCACAGTTTCTAAAATGTTGCCCCAGCTCATAACGTTCTATCAGGTATATTGAACATGAGAAACATGAATAGTAGGCTTTAGTAGGCCATGAGTAGGTCTTTAGACCATCATTAGGCTTTACTAAGATCATGAGCCCACCCAAAAGCAAGGAGGTGCACTGGGCATCCCTCCATCCCAGCATACTTCACACACACACAAGTCTCACAGCCCGGAGCGGACACAGAGCAGGACCAATGTTTAAGAAAGAACCCAGCCCCAAGCCTGGCATCCCTGCCCTTGGAAGGGGACAGGACGCAGCCAAGGTCAGCCACGTGTTATCTGAAGAAAGTGAAATGCAATGCTGATTGTAGTCAAACGGGCTCAGATAACACCCTGGCTTCATTTCTACCTTTTACTTACATGAAGGACAACTGAGATGGGAGCTACAGGCCCTCCCCGTTATCCAGGGATCTAAATGGTTTTCCACATGAACACCATCACCTAGAAAATATACAGCATTTCCCCCTGATACTAGAACCTTATTTACAAGAATCAAACATCAGTCATAAAAAAGGAACCGTATTCTCACCACTTCAGGGAGAGGTTTCTGATCTTACATCGTTATTTTAAAGTTATCAGACCTCAATGCAAAAACACCTTCCAAGATCCTACCTAAAAGAGAGTTACAACTTTTACTTTCTTCAAGTTATGACTGTATGACTTCTGTTATTCGTATTTGGTAACATCGCAGATATTTCAGCTGAAACATTTTCCATCCTGTGCCTGCATCCTATCTTTTTTCCACAGGGTTTATTTCAAACTGCTCATCCACCCAACTAAATGAACACACCTAAAACAGCTCTTGTGAAACTTCTACTTAAAGCAGAAGTTAGGGGAAGGGGGACCGTAAATGATTTGAAGTCCATGCCTTTGGATTACTACAACCTACTCTGCTGGCACAAAGCCAGCACAACTCTCCACATTGGAAAAAAGAGATCAGGTAAATCCAATAACAAGTATTTAAAAAGACAAGTCAACAAAATTAGTTTAATTTTCTCGCTGGAGGCAAAGCAAGGTCATTATGAAACAGGGAAAGGCGGGGCGGGGAGGACAGGACAAAGAGGGGATCCAGCAATAAAATAATAATTAGAAAAAGAATTGGAAGATTTAACCTATTGGTTTTTTGCAATTATTTGCACTCCATTTCACCAGCAGAATTGGAAATGTTAGGACAGGCAGCTGCCCGGGGCCGTGACATACAGCAAACCATCCTCTCTGCCACCGCTCTTCGGTGACAACAGGCCCAGCCCGGAGCAGATGCCACCTCTCAGCTCTCATCAGGCACAGGAAGACACGGCACATCTCCGGTGCATTAAAAGCTCCCCAAGATTAGCTGCCAGCACGAACGCGTTCGGAAGAAGGTGCGGGTGGCATTACTCTTGCAAATGTAAAAACACACCAAGGAAAAATTTCAAATGCCCTAAAAAGGCAATTATGAGACATGTTCATCTGGCAGAGTGAGAGGTTTTTAGGGCTCATCTTAGCTGATTGGATGAATGCCAGGTTATTGCTAATCAACGTGCATTGTTCAGAGAGGACCAAAATAGATCTGTTTATTTCTTTACAGTCACTGACATTTACATGCTGTCTGTATCCTTTTTTTTTATTATTATTTTTCTTGAGAGAGATAAGATGCTATAAAAAACTGCCTTCTGTTCATAACAGTCCTGTCCTCATGTGTGTGCGTGTGTGCCCCCACGAAAACGCTGTCTTTAATATCACAAGTCCATGTTTATTGCGTGCATAGGAATCACAGGCCACAATTTGGGTCAGAATCTCAAGATCTAGCTGGCTTTTCAGGATAGAAGTCTTATTTCCTATCCTATCCTCTCTTTCTATCCTCAGCACAAAAGTCACTTTCTACAGAAAAGTGCATTTTAAACAGTTTAGGATTAATATCTTTACCTATACCTTACCAAAACTAAACTCAAGTTTTCTTGAAGCTTAAGGGCATCCATGTTTTTTAGCTGTTGGTGTCTGGGATCCGACAGACACATGGGAACCCATTCGCTGTATTCCCAGATTTCCTCATCGACTTTGCTCTCAAGCCTCATGGATTTTCCACTTTCCTTGAGCCTTTCCAATCAAGTTGCATTGAAACTCATCAGGAATTTTTCTTAAACAAGCATCCTTAACCCCAACCTTTAAAGAACGATCAGGCTTCAAAGGCAATTTTTAAAAGAACGAGAGCTTTTTGTTGTTACCTTTTTTTGAATGTTTCTTTGAAACAGAGGTTTGGAGATTTTCTTTTTTTTTAATGAAAAGTGAAACACAAGACCATGCTATTCATCTTCATACTTCATAACCTGCTGGCTTGGGATTCCCTCCCCCCATCAGGAGTCACCCCAGGCTCTCCAGTTTTCCTGAGGAAGGTACCTCCTGCATCTTCATCTTCCAAGCAACTACTGCTAAAGGGGTTCCCTGATTTTATCGTCTAACCCATTCACATTCCTCCTCAGAAATCTCCCTTACTGACTTTATCATCTATCACTTAGATCCCAGACACCGGTATCAACTGGGAAGAGGTTTCAGCTTCATTAACCACAAATAAAGCGATGGATTTGATGGAATAAAAATCACTCCCAGTGATTATATACAGATCTCTTTTTAATTGCTCTATTTATTTTCTGACACCAAATATTAGCAGCTGTATTTTCGTAACACTTCAAGATTTCTTCTCTGCTAAGACCATAAGCTCAGTATTTATATTAAAGGACTTTAATTTCTACAAAAGTAGTAAAAATAAGTCCGCTATGAGAAATAGCGCACTCTCTCTACACTATTTTGTCAAGTTAAAAGCTTAACTGAACAAATACAAACTTCTCTAAAAAGTCATACTGGGATTCTGGTTTGAATTCTAATCAGGCTCCATTCATCACAGAAAAATCAAATTTTAATTAAAAAAAAAACCCAAACCCTAAGGAAGTGTGCTAAAGGAAGAGGAAGTTTCCTAGTCTAAATTACCAAATAATCCAACTGAATATTTTTTCCTCCAAACTTCAGTCCCATCTTTGGTCTCAGGACAACCTGTTCACCTCAAAAACAAACCACTTCAAACAAACTACCGTAGTTTTTTAAAGAAAAAAAAAGTTTCAACATATTTAGTCCCATCCAGATGCTGTTCAGTTTGTCAACTTCAAAACATTGCTCCAGTGACTGAGGTAAATTAGCAAAGCCTCAGCAGCAGCTTGTAATTGCAGCAGAGTTTATTCTTCAAGCACCCATTATGAATTGTTAGATAGGAAAAAAAAATATCATATCCTTCCTAGAAGAGATTGGGCTTTCTCCGAGTACACAATTCAGTTTTATAGTTTAGATTTACTGTTAGCGACAGAGATTTAAGCAGGAAAGATCCTGCTTTGTCTGGATCCTTTTAACTTCACTGCAATAATTACAGCTACAGCATGAACTCCTACCTTCCCCAATTAAAAGTTATAGAAATAATGGTTTAGAAGTTACTTTCCAAGGAAACATCCCACTAATGGGTAAGGGGGTGGGGGGGTTAGATAAGTCTAATAAACGCTTCCAGAGCGACTGCATGATCTCCTTGTCCTCATGTCCAAAGTATCATCCTTCCTGGCTCCTCTATAAGACAACAGGAGATGGTAACTTTAGAAAACACAAGCCACCTCAGAACTTCTCTGAGAAGATGTATGTCTACCTCCATTACCTGAAAAACGGATTATATTGGCATCATATGGTAAAGTAAAATATATAAGCATAATTATCCTTCCAAAACATCTCAGAGAACATATGGTATGGAAATCAAAACTGCTTCAAATCTATTAACTTTGCTGTCTGATGAGATCAACAGAAGGGAGCGTGAAAGAAATGTTTAAAAATATATTCAGTGTAGGATCACACAACTAAAGCACATTCATCATCGGGATAATGTAATGACACCAGGAAATGAGCTAAGTAAACCCAAGATTGAAGTTCCATTTTCTGAAGTGCATCTGCTTGGCTTGTATCACCCTGAACCTCATCATTTAACCATGCTGGTTTTCATCTCAGATGCAAAAGATGCAAGAACATAAATCAAAACGGCTTCTTCAAGAAGCCACCATGGAAAACACGCTTGTAATTTATTTTATAAACAAATAATCTGGATCCCAGCAGGCCCTTGCCACAGCCCTGCATGCAAGCACGCAACAGATGACATCTCGTTTCAGGTTGGCCCTTACTAGTTTGCCAGGTTTGGGGTTTTCGGGTGAAAGAGTGTCCATCTTGGCTATGAAAAGTTAAACCAGCTGGTTTTTTCACTGAAGCAGATGAGAAACACCGGACCAAGCCAAGTAAATCAAGCAGGACAGCACGTTCCTGCGGAGGAGGTAACATCCTCTGCTATGCTCCTTCCCTAGGATCATCATTGGCCACTGCTTTCTATGACTGGAAATGAGGAAAGCCAAAGCTGAGGTGGGTTTACCATGGAGGCAGTCCACTGGTCAGCTGAGAACATTTCTATGGATGGCAAGTGGTTTTTTATATTAAATGTGCCAACAGTACAAGCAACTGCCCAAAACTCTGGCTGAACACATCCACAGTAGGACTCTGACTGTGCATCAGGTAGTAGAAAAGGGTTTGACTCCCTCCAAGTGATTCACGTGGAAGCCCATCACACCAACCAGCAGAAATCCTCTTTGGCTGAGACCAACAAAGCAACTGATAGAGAGATTTGGGGAAATTTCCCAAGGAAAGAAAACAGCAGGTTGTGCATCTTCTCTCTGACATGAATCTGGTCACCAGTTCAGTTTTAAGGTGTATGATACAGGCGGAAGATTACTGGGTTAACACCAACCAGAAGATGTTAGGAAGTTTTAGCCCCATGAGTTCTGCTGGCCAACGTCCACAGGAGCATAAACAAGAGAAAAACCAAGCAAGACCTAGACACATAGAAGCTTTCAAAATTAATGTATGGGTATTTTATGATCCATTCAAATTGAATTTTTAATTACCTCCACTGAAATTACCTAAATTGATGACTGCTTTCTATAACATCCAACTTGACCCGAACACACCGATCCGGTTACCGATTTTGTCGAACTGCAAAGTCTGCTGCATCCCACTCCCACCTCTTTCGGTACCCCCTTATCACCCAGAGATTTTACAGGTCCCTTCGCTCTGCACCGCAACCAGAGCAAACCAAAGCACCATTACACGTCAACCCAAAAATGATAAAATCAGATGAATATGGAAGCCACCAAGTGGTGGCTTTAGGGCATTTAAAATACGAATCAGAAGAACTATAAGGTGGAAAAGGTTAGCTAGTGAGTTAACATAGAAATATTATGAAGTGTGAATAGTTTACTTGATGTCCCAATAACATTATGGTGAACCTCAAAGGTTTTTGAGATTCATCTTGAGCACTGCCATTTCATGGGCTGGCTTGCTCTGCTTTGCAAGAGCGGTGCTCCACAAGGGGTGGCCCAGTGTTATTTTGCAAAGGATTCCCCTGCAACGTAAAGATGCCACAAGAATTCCACATCAGGACAGGAAAAAAAAACCTCCTCTGTCTGCAACGCCTGCCACCTCTACCCCAGTGCTACCTCTCTCATCAGCTGTAGGATCACCTCTGGAAGCAATATTCTCTCCCCACTTTCTTCCCCCAAAAAAATCCACGTCACAACCACCAGCGCCTTGGAAAGTCACAAAGACTTGTTTAACATGAAGTTAATACCTCATTTAACATTTTTATCTTCCCTTGTGCCTACGCTTTCCATGCCTGAACAGAAGTAAATAAATAACAGCTACCAGCCCCACACCACAAGCCACCTTCTGATACCGTATCGTGCTCAAGCTTTGAGACGCAGAGTGGCTTGACTCCCTCGTCCTGTTCTACGGCAGAAGATGCTCAACCTCCAGGATCTCCTCGCTTTGGAGCGGGACGTATGAGTGGTTTTATTTGCAATGGCAACAATCTGCTTCTGGCCCCTGCCGTCATCATCATCCTCCTCCTCCTCCTCGCCAGGTCGCTGGACCGTGTAGGCGCCGAGGGAACAGGCTGCACATATTTCAGCCGCAGTGCTGGAAGCCCTGGGCTGACGCGGGAGCTGCCCACGGACACCGGATTCTTTATGCATTTTCTGCATGCACGCCGTAGGCAGCACCAGAAATACCATCCACGTGGAAAAATGGGAGAATATTTTATTGCTGTGATAGGGAAGAAGCCACTTAGCTAAATGCTGCTTTGTTCAGGGGCAGGAGNTGTTAAAAATCATTAAGACAGACCTAACAAAGAATTACCTTCTTCAGCACAGAAAGCCAGTTTCCACGCTTGGGTACAATTTTCACAGGTACCCACCTAAAAGTGACCATCTATAAAATCTTAACTTGAAATAGAGCCGACTTAGTTGTAAGNCTGCAATAGGGGTAATTCTGGAACACTGATAAGTTTGTTTTCTCTACATAAATAACCTACGTTCAAGCTCAAACACTTTATCTCAGTGAGGGATAAAGCCCTTGGTGGCAACGTCCTAATATTTGTCTACTCACTTATCAAGCGGTAGCCTTATTACAAAGGCTAACTCAAACAGAGATTAGATTTCACGTATGAAGGAACAGACAATAGCCTCAGATATTCTTCAAACACCAGTAAAAAAGATTAATGCAAGTGCCGCTGCTGTGGGTTTTCACCTCAACAANCAAAAAAAAAAAAAAAATAGAAAGTAGGAACTTAGGTTTTAAAGTGACCTAAATTGTCACAAAATGTTGTACAATAAAAAGAAAGGAGGGAATGCACAGCTTGGCACAGCAATGCCAGCTGNAAAAAAAAAATAATTAATAAAAAAAAACCCTAACAGCCCAGTACCTCCAAACCCTTCTTCCCAAAATCTTGGCTATATTCCATTGCATAGAGAGCACCTCACTTCTCTCGGTCAACAGCAACTACAAATAGTCTGCAGGAAGCCACTAATTTCCTGAAAAGAGGGTTAACCGAGAATCATAGGAAACAGAGAAAACTAAAGCTGGGTATAACATCTTAACTAGGCTTCTGAGCGCACCGTAAGGCGGGTGGGG
>VXBJ01006505.1:66019-84558 GCA_013400055.1 Nycticryphes semicollaris | reverse complement strand
AAAAAAAAAAAATAGAAAGTAGGAACTTAGGTTTTAAAGTGACCTAAATTGTCACAAAATGTTGTACAATAAAAAGAAAGGAGGGAATGCACAGCTTGGCACAGCAATGCCAGCTGAAAAAGAAAGTTAAAAAAAAAAAGGTGGGGGGGTTAAATATAATAGTAACCCTCCAAAGGTGCAGGGATTGCATAACACAGATGGCAAATAGGGAGGTGATACAAAAACCGTAACAGCTCTGCGCCGAGAACTCTGTCACGCACATGGAAGAACCAAGAAGTGGGTGAAGGAAAGAAACGCGTACGTGATGTGACAGCAACAGAGGAACGAGGGTGATGTGGTATTTAAAATGTCACTGTCTAAATAAAATGTGAGGGGGCTAAATAGAAATGGGGGGAAAAGAGGAAAAAAGAAAAGGTAAAACTCCCTTCTGGGGCAGTTATCTCAGCTTCCCTCTGAGAGGGGAAAGGCAATCTCACCCTGCCCCAACCTGCCAGGATGTCACAGCAAGAATTATTATTTTTATACAACTGCATTGCTCTTCTCTTGCATCCTAATACACCCTTAATGAATTAACTTTGCTTTTTTTTTTTATTTTATCTGTACCTCTAAGGCTCTTCCTCATGTATAACTTTAAGATCGCTATCAAGAGGTTGACTCCTCTGCCAGCTCAGGATGCCAATCTCCATTTCCAAGCCATTAAGGGAAAAAAAAAAACCAAACCAAAAATAAAACAAACACCCAAGCTAAAACTGAAAACAGCACTTTCAGGATTTTCTAAGGCAGGCTCTAAATATTTATATATCATTTTCATATTCTCTCCCTTACATGACACCTACAGAACAGAAATATCCCACGGCTGTAGGTGTGCCAAGACCCCGCATTAACCTCTGGGTTTTTTTGTCACCCTCCTTGGTAGACCCTACACATCCATCTCAAACAATGCAGTTGTTTGCAACTTCGGCAAGAAACCTGGGGCTATAACTAGGACACACAGGCAGTACCATAAACAAGTAGAATAAACCTAAAACCACTATATAACACTTAAATAATTTATAAAATAATATTAGAAGCCTACAAAACATTTAGAGTATGTTTCAGTTAAAAAAAAAAAAAACACATTAAAATCCATAAAAACAAGAGTAGAGCTCACAACAAGGAAGTTCGTGCATCAAGTCACTGGTGACACATCCTGCCGATCAATGTCCACTCCCTAAACCCAGCTGCATCTTTCCCCGCTGCCAACACCATCCCAAACTTCACGCTCTTTGCTCTGTATAAATTAGCTTATGGAAAAAAAAATAATAATGCACTTTCAAAGGTTTAAAGCTAATTTGATTTGACCAAAAAACAAGGGGAAAGCAATTGTATTGTTAGATTTACCAGGAGAATGAAGGAGAGGAGGGTAGAAGTCCTGAGCAAAGCACATTTCTACCTCTACCCTCACGAAAAATAAAACTAAAAATTCTCTTCCTAGCCTAAGAATTTCCTGACACACTAAAACCCTACGTATCAGCTCTACAAAAGAAAGAAAAAGGTAGAAAAAACTCTTCTGCTGATTGTATCACTTGACCCCCAGTTGGGCAAGACCCTTTGGACAAGCACGTGTCTTGCTTAAAGCAGCAAGAAGAAACCTTTTCTCACCCTCAGGATGAATCAATCGGGTTTAGCACAAATTCCCTTGAGATTTAGGTGCATCTCACCATCTTCTGCAAAATGACAGATCCCACGACCAGAAAAAACAACCTTTGCTCAAGGAAGGTCCTGGTCGTGCTCTGGTTTGAAAGCATGGGCTGCTCCTCTGGTGCCCTGCCAGAAGTGGCCTCCAGCGAGGAAGCCCGGGATGAGTCACGCCACCGGCAGAAGGAACTTGCCGATCTGGCTTGAAAAAGCACAGAATAAACTTGGGATATTTCTCCCCGCTGTGCCCTCTCCGTTTCTGCACAGCAGTTCTCAGTAATTACACACCACCAGGTGGGCGGGCAGGCAAAGGAGAAACGAAAATATGGGGCAGAAACAGGGAGGGTTTGCCAACCCAGGCTTTTTTTTTTTTTCCCTAAGAGGAGAAAAACTGAGACAAGGGGGTGTTAAGGGACTGAAAGGATCATCTGGTAAAAGCACTGTAAAAAAAATTTTGAGGGTTTGTTTGTTTTTTTTTTTTTTAACTGACTTGCATGAATTCCAGTTGGCAAAGGGATTTATGGCTTTCCACACCTGCGGAGCTATGAGCCAAGAGCTTGTACCGCTTCTGCATCACCTCTTTAAATACTGTGTCCTCTAATCTGAATTAGTTCATACATAAATCCAGGCAAAAACCCAACTTTTAAACCCATACAGCAGCCTCAAGAAAAAAGAAATGTAACATTTATCCCCAGTTTGCTCTCCAGCTAGGGATAAAACACATCCAAAATTGATCTATTTCATACTTACATAAGATGAAGGGGTCAAAGTAGTCTTTTTATTAAAATACAACATCTTGAGTGCAAAAGACTTGAAATTATTGCACAACTTTTTCACAGAAAATCCATTTTACTCAATGGCTGGTGGGGTAAGGGGGGGGCAGGGCATTTCTTTGCTTCATGCGCTCTCACAACCTTTTACCATTCAAAAAACATAGAGGAGATATTACTGTTCGTTTTCCTTTTCCACTGTCTTTTCAGTTCAATTTGGCAATTCTGGCAATAAAACTACTAATTCAACGCATTCTTTACTTAAATCAAACCGAAACTGCAAAACATCTGCTGTAGCTGCCTACCTTGCTCCACACCAGAGCATTTGAAATCTCACTCCATTCCTCCTTATTGTTTTGGGTTGGTTTGGGTTTCTTTCTTTTTTATAATCTATCCAGCCTAACCACTAATTTAAAGGAAACTGTGCTGGATGCTCTAATTGACCCCATTCCCTTCCTTCCCCAGTTTGTCTCTATAATTAGCCCTTCCCAACTCAGCCTTAGCAAAGGGAATCAGAAACAAAACCACACCCTGCAGACCACAGCAACTGCCTCCGTATTGTTTTTGCCCAAAAATCAACATATGCTGCAACATTAACTGCTTCAGGACAAAAATAAAGTTTAAAAAAAAAAAAGCAAGAGCAAATGCACCTTTACCATTTTCAGGCAGGTGATAGTGAATGATGCATCTAACCCACAAGGAAATTTCACCTGCAACACTAATCCTTTGGGCATACTTTGTAATATGAGCAAAATACTTGTTTTCCTCAAAATAATACACAGTTGGACAGCTGTCCAGACTAAATTCACCTGTGTGGGACTCACACTGCTGCATATCTCAGCGTACATGAAATGCAGAGAATAATCCACTTCTGCGCTAAGGCACCAGAAGGACCTACACCTTGTTTCTTGAGACATTGGAAGGCATGTGGAGAATGAGGAAAGAAAACACATTAAAAATATACATATAATAATACTCTTATCTGCAAGCAAGCAAATGCCACTAAAGAAAGTTTACTTCCCTACTTGCCTCTACAATAGGTGATGATTCCTACCAGGCGACCAGAGTTGGTTGTGGTTATTTTTAGGTACTTGGGGAAAAAAAAAAAAAAAAACGAAAACAAAAACAAACAAAAAAACCCCCAACACCCCAAAAACCAGGTTAGGTCTGGCTTTACAGAGTTCCTGAGCACTGGAAAGTGCAGAATGAAGTAACAAATCCTCAGTGACGTCTGTGAAAACACACAGCCATGTCAAAGCCGGCAGGTCTCACCTGGCCTGACCCATATCCTCCCGGCCACCACGGCATCTTCTCTCTTGGTCTTCATGTAAGGAGGGCAATCCAGCCCAATGCAACGATCCAAAACTACATGACAGGAATTGTTCTGGTTAGTTTTGAGCTTTGTTCCCTTCTATCTCACTTCTCCCATCTCTAAAGTCCCAGCGCATCAGTCACAAGAGGTTGTTCCAGAAGGTACCCACCAGAAGAAGCACCAAAACCGCTACAAAACACAATACTCGTGTGCACCAAGTCCCCAGCTCACTATTTGCTCCTCAACTTTCACGCTTGACTTTGCAGCTTCACAATTATTTTTGCACCCCACAAAGCCAAAGCTTTTTTTTTTCCTTCTTCATGGAGTTCAGAAACCAAAACGGTTGCATTTTTTTGATGCCTAATTAGCTAAGACTGAAGTTCTCCTCTTCAAATACATCAGCATCCATTCACTAAAAATTATCCTGGCATTTCAGAGCTGTAGCTCCCCGAAGCACACAAATCCGCATACTTCCATAATGATCAGGAATTCTGACATTTATACGTTTCGAAAATTAAATGGCAGCTGGTGGGAGTCTCACTAACGCCGGCAACATCTGAACCTGTAATGATCCTTCACCTAAGGAAAATTGTTCAAGTTTTTTGAATACTTGTTCCCTCCACCCCCTGAAGAGCATACCTGAAAGAAAAGTATGTAGATTAACGCTCCCTGAGAACCTAAACAGCAGAAAAGACAGTTGATCCAGTCCTATAAAAAAAATATATATATAAATAAAACAAAAAAACCCACAACACCAAAACCACTCTCAGTGCATAGGACAGTCCATGCTTCTGTAAAAATTACTTAAAACAACATAGAAAAACTGCACCTAAAGATTTTAAATCCACATCTTCAGGTTTTAATATCTTGCTTTTTTGTTGTTTTCTTAAAAGAGATATTCTCTCAGGATTTCATTCTCACTAAAAATAAACACAACACAAGAGAGAAGATTGCAATCTACCCACCACAGAGCGTGAATCACGAATATCAACACTGAGCTACTTTGAAACCCAGCTCTTTAAATGAGTTTTGTATGCAATTGAAAATGGGTCGTGTTTAGCCCTGGAGATCTTGCAGCAGGGCCATTCGCTAGAGAACAGTGTCTGCATAAAACTTCTCTCATTCAGCTTTTTACTCCTCAAGTCTCACATCTTCCCGGACAACACAAAAATGAAAGCAGCGTTGGAACAGGACAGCTGCACAGCGGAGAAGCAAACCAGAGCAGGAAACCCCTAATGTTGCTGAAAACCCAGCCAGCAAACACTGCAGGAGAGATTCACACCTCCCTTCAACAAGAACAAAATACAGGAAAATGTTCAGGCAGGGTTGGTTTTTTTTTTTTTCCCCCCTTGTTTCAATTTCCAAACCTTATTTCTTTCCAGCAAAGACTTTTAGGTGGCAGGAGGAACTCTCAACACCACAGACATGGACTTTGGTGCTCACTTTTTTCTCTATTTCATTATTCTTACCTCATATGCTGGCGGTGCTTTATTTTTTTTATATATAAATATATCTCTTTAATTCCCCCCCCTCTATATTTATTGTATTTCTCACCATGTGGTATGCAAATAGCAATGCCTATGTGGTATTTAAATCACAAGAACAGGGGGAAAGGAATAAAAACAGAACCCTTAGTCAAGCTGAACTCCGAAACTATTTGTTTGAAGGTAGATGTGCAGCTCCCCTTCTGTAATTAAAAAGGATTCGAATCTGAAACAACACACATGAGTCCATGCCTCTTCTGAAGAGCAGTAGCAAATGTGGTGGGGTAAGCGATGGACAATTCATTTCTTAGATGTGCCATTTCAGCCTTACAAGAAGAAATATAACTGCTGTTATTTATTCATACTAATAAAGTCCTTAATCAAATCACTGCAGATCACAGTGAAATCAGAGGTGAAGTGTAACTACGCTTGGACAATGGTCCTGTGCTTTGACACGTCAAGATGTGCCTGGCAATCACTGGAGTTGAACAAGGCTATGCAGCAAGCATAGGGTTATACTTATAAATGTTTATAAAATTGTACCTGCTTTAGGTTAGTTCATTCTGTTCATAGTTCAGAGATGCTCTTCAGATTCCTCGTCTTCTGCTGCAGGCACCTCAAACCTGACCTCTGCTCTGCATTGCCCTCCTGTCTCCTCACTTACCTTCCAGGCAGGGCGAAGCGCCTCTGGATAAGATTATGCGAGGCGATGGCCACAGCCAAGGAGCCTGCTCTTCTGACATGAGACACAAGTGCCTGCCTGTACACATTATTCATGCAACGGTCTTCCCGGGAAGGAGAAACGTGTAGCACGTGCCCTTGTTGTTCATCGAGAGGTCTGCAAATGAGGTGGCCCAAATCCAGCTTTAGTTGCCTGCCCACTGCATCTCCCTCCGGAGAGCCCTTCTCACCGCTGGGCTGTATCTTTATTTTCTGATGAAAAGAGGCAGAAGAAACTGTGGCTCTGCTTTTAAACAACGTCTGTCCAAGTCCCTTATTCGAGCAGGAGTTGTTCAGCCATCCTTACCACCACCACCAGCAACAAAAACCACGTAATTATCCCAATTTACTGAGCAACCAGTGAATTAAGGAGAAGGGACCAGCTCTCCTGCCCTTACATTTCTCAAAGAAACCCTCAGAAGGATTGTTTACCAACATAACCTCCCTCTTAAGATAAATATATATATATACACATATTTATTCTGAAATGTTAAAAAGCTGGTTGACATAATTTTAATTGAGCACTAGGTTTCTAATGACCTACTGCATTCAATTATTTATTTATTTTTGCCTAATGGGACCACATTCCTTAACAATTAAATCATCTACTAATTCCTCCCGGGGAGAGATTGTCCTGTGCATCCAACAAGCATAAACCAACCTAACAGTTCTTAGACAAGTACTGCAAAAGTAAAAATGTCAATGTTTTTTGAGAATTTTGTTTCGGTCTACATATTTATGTGAAGTATGAGAAGACAGTGGACTTACGGAAGTCTCCTAAAGTAAATATTTTTGGTTAACTTGTTTTAAGTTCATCCCTCAAAACCAACCATGTAGATGCTGAATACAATAAAAGAATTCTTGGCAGTCTATCAAAACCATTCATAGTCTGGGGTTGGTTTTAAAGCTTAGGTTTTTCAAAGATACATCTATATGGACTAGACGCTCCACTTCCATCACATCTAGGATCATACACCTTTTTAAAGGTTAGGCTTTATGAGGAATAGGAGACAGCTGTGAGAATTTTCATTAAAAAACTGCAGAGAGGCTGTCAGATTATCAGCGTTTGATGGATAAAAGGTATCTGAAGGAGGAGTAACTCTGTCACTGATTCAAGGTCATTTTGTGGGATACCAGAAGTGGTTCAAGGTGGAGTGATAAGCAAATAATACTCAAATCTGATATAGAAACCCACATATTTTTGCTATTTTTACGTTAATAGATGTGGTAACCAAAATAAAAGCAGGAGAAAAATCAGTATTCACATACTGACCGTGCTCAATTGGTTCCTATATAGATACTTACCTACCAAGGAGGTAAAAGAGAACAGCCCATTACACACCAAATGCAGTATTTCTGTGCATTGCAACTTGTTTATTTTAAGACACATTTTTCCTCTGCTACTGCATGCAATATCCAAGCATGGCAGACAGCTGCTCTAACCCCCACTGGTCCTCAGAGATATCTGTGTGAAGTACTACAAGATGCAGGGTGGAAACCAAAGTGACTTCTCTAAGAGAAGCTGAGCACCCAGTTTGAAGCCTTGCAGACACAAGTGTTGAAAGGGCCTGATCCAGTCCTCCCCTCATTGCAGGCAACTTTACACTGACCTACCTCTACAGCCAGCCTTCTACTGAGGACCTCCAACACCCACCAGGATTTCAGAAACCTCCACTGGTACTTGAAGGATACACTTTAAAGGCAGACCAGAACCCAATGGACAGATGAAGGAAGACCACAGCAGAGCTACACTCCACTACCTGCTTTCAGTCAGGCATGCTGCTGTAAAAAGCTTTCTGCTCTTAAGACTCATCTCCCTCGGTGGGCCACGGGATTTGCAGAAGACTTATCTCCATCTCTTCACGATGCTTTTAGCAAAACCCTAAAAAAAAAAAGCTGACAAGAAACACCAACAGAGCCCGAAACAGCAACCCATGGCTTCGTTTCACAGAGCTGGCACCAAGCCATTCCTTGTACAGCGTGGACAGCCAAAGACGTACAAGAACTCTACACAAGAGAAGCCTCATCCCCCTCCAAAGGGATGCCCACCCATGCCTGAAGAGAAACTGCAATGCAAGATTTTAACAGCAGAAAGGAACTCAGAGAATGACAATAATCCTTAAATCTACAGGTACTTATTTGTTATTTCATTTTGCCATGAAAAATGGCACGCAACCAGTTCACCTCCAAGGAGATACTACCCAGACACTTGCCAGCTGCAGGCTGATTATCAGCAAACCAACACCGGTGAGGGCTATCCCCATTCCCCTCCCAGGTGAGAACTATCCCCATTCCCTTCTCAACATTAACTTCAGCCAGTTCAGAGACTCTTCCAACAGAAGGCTGCTACTAGATCAGCTTAAGGAAATCATGGAAACAGAGAACAGAGCAGCAGTTTAATACACTTACGAGTGGGAGGCTGTGCTCCATGAACAAGGGCTGCCACAAATCACCTACAACCTTTCTCTCCTTGGATGCTTTCTCCCCAACACAGCCCAAACTGCTCCCCTTCCCTTCTCTTCTTGCCCTCTGCAAACCACGACTGGAAGGAGACAGATGCGAGACATCTAAAGCCTTAAGGAATCTGGTCTGACCTTGCAGCCAGTGTGCTTAGAGCAAGATTTTGGACTGAGGTTTCTTTTGACCTAAGTGATCCTACGGCTCTCCATCGGAGGAAAGCGATGGGAAAATAAAAAAAAAAAAAAGAAAATAACCTGGAAGCAGCAATACAGAACTGGGCAGCATTGAAATCGTGGGTGGGTTGTTAAAACAAAAAGCATTTGTGGCAAAGAAATAGCTCTCACTTCACCTGTACGACTTTTCCGTAGGCACCTGTTACAACATTCTTTCCCAGAGGGAAAAAAAACAACTCTCTACCATGATGACAAGCAGAGCCATAACTCTTGATAGCATCTTAAAAACAGATAGGAAAAGGAGTTTAATTTATGCTTTCCTTCATAATTTTTATGTTTTCTGAGGACATACAGTCTGCTGAATATGCTTTTAAATGCTCAGTTCCTAAGATACAAGAGTTAAGACATCAACGCGATCACAGAAGCGAGACATACATCACACCTACCAAACAAGGCAGCAAGATTTAATATTAAAAGAGTCACACTGAGAAAACAGAAACTATTCCATTTCCCTTTTTTCCTGTTATTATCCATTATCTGTCAAAAGTTTCATGTGCTTGGTTTACGTAGTCTCAGTCCTGCACACCTGTGCCTCCACACATATACTCAAAACCTATGGGAAAAAATTGGCCTGTGTAAAAGAAAAAAGAGCCACAAAAATAATGTCGACTCTCATGATCTACAAACATCCCATCAACAGCACTTCATCCTTATAATTCAACAAGAAACCCATGCCTAAACTTTCTGATAATCCCAGGCAACCAACCCAAAAACACAGCCTAATACTTTTGCAGCAGGAAGTCCAAAACAATTAACGAGTTTTTTCCCCAGAGTAAGGAACAGACACAACCAAAATCTCCGATGATACTGCTTTCGCCCAAAGAAATGCTAGAGAAAGTCTTGAATTTGCAAACTCAAGCCGCGATCCTTTAAATATTTATGCTTATGTTTACTTTTTAGAGAAGGGAAAAATCCCATTCACTCAAGAGGAAGTTAAGCAAATGCAGGCACGCAGGACCCAAGCTTGAGAAAATAAGACGCTCTTTTTAAGCTCAATACAAACACAAAAAAAAAAAATCCACCCTATCTTCTAAAGCTGAAGCCTGCACCCAGACCGTCCAGGACAAGGCTGGGAGCTTCATAAAGCACGCGACAAACACACCTTCAATCTTGGGGCAACACAGGAGCAAAAGAATCCCTCTGAAGGCGATGGGGCTCCTTCCCCACAGACGGCAGCTCTTCTCAGATTTCTCCGGTATTTTGCGTGCAAGTGGGACTGCAACCCCATTTTATTTACCAACCAACGGGACGCAGGAATTTCTGAAATCGAGTTTGAGCAGCTAAGAGGCTTCAAGAGGCTCAACGACCTTGTTTCCTCCCACATATATTCTTAAAGGAATTACATCCAAAAGCTCCATGGAGCGAGAACTAGAATTTGCCAGAAAATGGCCCACCACCACCAACCACCCCAAATGGCTTTAGAAACTCTCAGATCACATTCGCTCGCAATTTTGCTCGACTCGAGGTATTTAAGGCTTCAGGACTACATGGTACGCTCAGTTCCAAGGCTGTAATGGTGAACCCCAGTCTCCTTCACCCACTACCTGGTGGCACCCAGCTGCAAAACCAGTGGAGGGACCAGCACCATCCCTGTGCTCCCAGTACTCCCCCTGTTGACTTGAGGGAGATACGGAGGAGTGATCCATTCTTCTATCCAGAGCCAGACACCATCCTTCCAGAAATCAAGCAGCATACACAGGCAATTCAGATTTCTAGTACAGCCCTACCCCAAATGGAGCTAAATTAAGGTTGTGCAGGTAACCTCAGGTTTCACATTTCCCATCTGACCTCACATGCTTCACATTCACAGAGGTTTGCTTGCAAACGCGATGAACGCTCGTTCAAATCACCACAAACATCCTAGATAAAAGTAATCGTGGCATAAAACATTTAAAGGGTTAGATTTTCCTAGCAAAAGCTCCCAAAAGTTTGCTAGTCTGAGTTTTAGGTGGCATATAAGTGCCAGTGTTTGTCAAAGATACCACAACACCAGATGTCACATCAGCCATTTGGTACCTTTCAAACTTAAAATGCAGCTTCTCCACTCAAAACCCAAAAAGGTAAAAAATGTGAACTTATTAGATCATAACTGGAGCTGCAGATGCACCAAAGAAATAACTGAGGCACACTCCACATGAGCCTACATCCTAATAGTTTTTATCAAAAAAAACCCCAAAACAATTAAAGAGAATCAACATATTCAAACAATCCTTTTTTCAGATGTTTCAGAGGCACCACTGATGGATCAGAGGCCTTTCGATGAAGATGAAACTTCTCTAAAACCATCCTGATGTACACACTGATTGCCATAAATAAATAAATAAATGTTAAAAGTTGCGTCATCATTGATAGCCCAAAAAACAACAGCTTATCAGTCGTGTGCCAGGGCTGTTGAATTACCTTCCCTACCAGCAGCAGCCGGACCAATGGCTTCCAAGGTAATCTTGAGGATGAAGAAAAATCACAGCCGTGAATGCATGCGGAGGCTGGGAAAGCCTTCATAAAGGAGAAATGCAAAGAGATTCCTACCCTTTTATTAAAAAAAAAAAAAAGAAAAAAAGAAAAAATCAAGAAACAAGAAAAACCACTGAAATGGGTAAGTTTACCCAAAGACGTAGGGGAAATGGTAATTATCGCGTGACGCCAGGAGGACAGGCTGAAGAGAAGATGCTCGTGGGTGATAACGCAGCCTCTCTGACCCCAGCCAGAGCTTTGCCGGTGCCCGTGGCTAAGCTCAGCTCCGTCAGCATGTGCTTAGGCATTCACAGCCCATCACCACCACGTCCAGGCACCTCAAGAGAGAAGACGACAACGTTCCCCTGTCACTTCCTAGCTCTCCCCTGGGAAAAGAGCCGGGAAAAGGCTCAAGCTGGCCAGAAACCCGTTTCCCCAACTAACAGTCTATTTTACGAAGCAATTTATTACAGCGCTTCGTTATCGATTTAGCAAAACGTTGTGCTGTTTTCTCTCCTCATAGCAGTGCTCTCCTCCTTCGTTTGCCGCTACGTGATTATGGTTTTTTTATATGCCGATGGGCAGGGTAACGCGTGCTGCAGCGAGGGATGTGAAAGCCATGATTTCTGCTGAGCTCACGCTCCCGACTTTATTAATCTCAGCTTGATTTCAGGGTATGAAAACGTAAATGGAGAAAAGGAAGAAGACAATCTATTGGCAGAAGGGCGGGAAAACACCCGGCTCTGAACTTATAGCAGGTTCTACTGCAAATCACCTCGGAGGTTTGGGTGGTGTTTTTGTTTTTTTTTTTTTGAGGTGGATAAAGCAAAAGGCCGTTTTAGCTAGATTTAGGAAAATTCCAGAAAGAAAAATCGAGTGGTTGAACCTTCTTTTGGAGCAGCAGCGCTCTCAGAAAGGTCCGGTGTGGTGGGGAGTGAGCTGCAGCGGGTTGTAACACGGCAGTTCTGGTTAAAAACCAGAAATCCCTCATTAAGACGGGGTGGGAATGGCCAACGATGCTCTCTGGTCTAGCGGCGTAACGGGCTCGCCAAAGCCGACGGCCACCCGGTCCCACTGCAGTGCCCACCACCGCGGCGCGGGGACCCTTTCCCCACCCGCGTAGGGGGGTGGCGGGGATGCCACCAACCCACTGGTGACAGTGGAAACGCCAAGGGGAGGCAAAAGCTGCCCCCGCCGCCCCCCAGTTGGGCTTTTTCAAGGTCTCGCGTGTCGACCCACCCCGAAATGGGTGTAAACGGCACCGGAGGACTAAGAACCGGCAGCCCCGCTCTGCGCTCCCACGCATGGGGCAGTCCCTGCCCGCCGCGGAGCCGCCCCGCACCTCGTACCCGGTGTCGGGGAGGGGGAGAGGGGTGTGCCGGTCACGCGTGGGGGAGAATCTCGCCATCTTGACCCGCTGCGGGAACGAACGGACGGACACACGACACGCCGCCACCCCCCCACCCCCGACGCCACCGGGAGGGACTCGCCCTCCTCCAGCCGAACAAAGGCGGCACCGGGGCGACGCTCAGCTCCCGCCTCCTGCTGAGGGGGCACGCGCCCGCCCCAACCCCGCGCGCGCTCNTGCCCCTCGTGTCGCCCCGCCCCTTTCGGCCGCCCCCGCCCATCGCCCCGCCCCGCTCCTCCAGCCGCGCTGCCCCCTCCCCTTTCCTCCTCTTGCGCCTGCGCACAGCCCGGGCGTTTACGACGCGGCGCCGGCGGCTTTACGGCAGCGCGCAGCAACCGCGCGGCGCGGAGGGCGAGCGGGCGATGAGGCGGCAGGTGAGCGGTGGCGGGAGGGCCCAGCGAGCGTTGCCATGGCGACAGCGGGGTCGGTGGGACCCGAGTGGTGGCTGCCCTGCCAGGCCGCAGCCGTTGGGGGGGTCCCTGCCGGCCTCAAGTGTGTCCCGAGGCTTCAGCGCGCGTTTTGAGGGGAAAATGGTGAAAATCGTTAAACGTAGAGGTGCGTTACCGGTACCGCTTGGCCGGGGGGAAGATGCTCGCAGGGACCGGCGCTGCCAACCGGTCCCCACCAGGCCTTGACGCCGACCCGGGCCCCAATAGCTTGGGTGGACCTGCTCCTCTCCCCTTAATTCTCATTTATTTCCTTCGAAACTGCAGTGGGACGAGCGAGCTCTTCCCCGGGGGGCAGCTGGCGTGCTCCGATCCTGACCAGCACCGGGAGAAGCTCGGGGTCCAGCACATCGTTCCTTTGGCCACAGACCAGTGGCAGCCCCGATCCGTTCCTGTGACTGAATTCCTTCTCTGACCCAATTCCTGCCACCTCTAGGTCTTTCAGGCCAATGATGTTCCTTCCCAGCACTTCCCACTACTCTCTTGGATAAACTCTTTCTCAAAGTTGGCGAATGTGATCCATCAAGGACCAGTTAAACATTGTTTTGATGAGCTGAGAGGTTTCCATCATTACTTCTGGGGGAGACTCTGTGGAATCTCTTGACCCTGGGTGCTCAGGTCACAGGGGATGGATTATCTTTTTCCTGTTAAACCTAATGTTTTGTTCGATCCCATCCTGGGGAGCAAAACGCAATTGATTTAGTAGGGCTTGCTGTAGTTCCTCTGGCTTTTTTTCTTTACTGCCCTGTGAGATGCTGTGAAACGAAACAGCGTTCTGTAATACAGTTGCACGGAGCGGCTGCACCTGTCTGGTTTGGGGAATTTGGAGGAAACACAAAGGTTTGGGCATTGTCTGTGCGTGCAGAAATTAGGAATGCTTTCTTCTGAGCCTAGCATTCAGGGCCTATTGAACCTGCAAAGGTTCTATAACACAGGAATTATAATCTACAGGCTACAAAAAGGTTGCTTATATTTAACAAAAGGAGTAGATGAGCACACTTCTTTGGCTTAGTTGTTTAATTCTGCTTGAGTTTCTTCCCTGGCTCTGTTAGGAGAGAGATAATACAGAGACTCAGGCACTGGTAGCCCAGCTCAGCTCACACACTGATAAACAGAAATTGATGTTCCTTGTCTGATCTTGCTACCATTAACAACAACTGCTATTGAGAGCGCTGACATGGTGTCCAAAAAGCTGTACTTCCAGGAAAAGGGAATGGTCTGGCTCTTGATCATTCCAAAGATTTCAGCCAAGGTGCAGAAAACGTCTCTTTCCTAGTAAAGTCTGAGTCTTTCAGGTGGCTTTCTGTATTTACATCCATATTCTTTAAATTTGACACAGGAGTTCAGTGACGTGGCACCTTAAAATATTCAGTCTGGATGCTCTTAACACCTTTAATGTATTAAAATAGACTTTAGGAACCTGATTCATCCTTAATTTATGCCCTCTTTGCTGCGTCGCTGTCTATTTACGCTCAATTACTAGGGAGCTTCATTCCCTGGCTGCCTTCAGAGCACAAGGCAACAATTCCAGGCAAAAGGTAGTCGTCTTTAATGTTGTGAAAATTACATGTTTTGGGTTGGTTTTTTTTTTTCCATCAAGTATTACAAAACGCAGGCTTTGCCTCACATCCTGGACAGGAAGGAGTCCCATCAGCTTATGGATCAAACTTGTGCTAACGATGGCGCCACTTCTTGGTTAAATCGTTGTAACTTAGAGATGAGAGAAACTTGACTTCTTGCCACATTGATGCAGTTTTCAAATCAAACAAAGCGGGTGGTTCCATCTCGTTTGGCTGGATGACATTTTGATTGGAATGCTCATTTTTCTCTCCCCGCTGCTCTCACCTTAGTGCTCAAAATGGGGCAGATGAATATCCTTCCCAGCAGCTGAGGATGACAGAGGGTTTGCACAAACTCCAACCACTAATATGCAAATTAAATGAATGAGCAAGACTCTTGTTGGCAGCCTACAACACATGTTCCAGACCTGCCTTGCTCTTTACTCCTATTTTTATAAAAACTTCTGAACAAGGGTGTGCCTGAGCCTTCAGGAAGCCAATCCTGGCTGTGTCTGAGCAGAGCTATTTGCCAACTGCGACTGGATTTCAACACCCCTTTCACCTCAGAGGTGCTCAGACCCACGGCTCAGCTTCTCTGCAGATTCATTTTTGGCTTTAATGGGGAGGTTCTGAACAAAAACAACCTCTCTGATGGCTTTTTTTTTTTTTTTGGTCCCTCTCTTACCTTAAGTGGCTCTGAAAGGCCTTCGAAGGTTTTCCCTTAAGCTGGGTGCTGCGCCGTGAGTCATCCTGCAGAACTCACAAGCAGTTCCACAAATACCAGATGGCAATAAAATTAAAAGTAGTAGTTAGTAGCAATTAAGCATTTGCTATAACCATTCTCCCTTCCTGACTGGAGGAAGCTGCCAAATGTCTCTTGGTTTAGTTTGGGTTTTGGGTTTTTTTCTTTATTTTCCCTTGACTGCAAAAAAAACCCAAAACCAACCCAAACCAAAACCCCGGACGATGTTTCTGCAGAGTGGAAAATGAACAGAATACAGGATGCACGTTTCCTTCCCTTGCCCCTAATCCCATTCGGACGTGAGTGGAAAGCTATTTGCTGTGTTTTGTACATCTCTGGGAGAAGATGGAGCAGGATAAAACGTGCAATAAATGAAAAGTCGGGGCAGTGCATGGGCACATGCAAAAAACTATTTCAGCAGCGACCCCGTAAACTCCCCCCCAGCCCCAAACCAGTGGCTTTTAGGCTTGCACGACTTTCAGCTCTTTAAACAAGACGATATTCAGGCGTGCCACAGAGTTGCTGGGACTTAGCTTGGATTTGGGGGGGGTGGGAGTGGTGTTTGGTTTGTTTTTCTACTGCAGGCTCTTGCAAAGGAGTTTGCTCCACAAACTTGGAAATAGTTTGCGTTCATTACCGTAGGAAGCGTGTCCAAATACCATTGTGTTTGGCTCAGTATAAATAACAACGACTGCTCCCCTTCCTTTCAGTGACTCTTGCTGCTCGGCATGTCTTGGACCTATCAGCGATACACAAATAGTTATTAGCATTTTCAAGGCCCAGAAACTCTACCTTGGCCCTTCCTTCCGACATATTACGCATCCAGCGTGTTTCATCCACTCGCTTATTTACAAGTCACATGGGATGTGGCCTTGCCAAGATTTTTGTAGAGATAAATCTCTCTTAATTTATGCATACCTGGCCAGGAGAGACTTTTTCGTGATCCATGTCACAGTAAGAAGCTCAAATCTACTTCTTCCCAACACGTAAACAACACAACGCAGGGGATTTTTTAATTTTTATTTGCCCCTATCACAATGGATAATTAGTGTCCTATTGATAGTGAATCATACTGCAGTGATCTTATCATCACTTGTTTTCACACGGTGCTTTAAGAAATCCGAAGATGTTTTCGTGCTGCATTTGGCAGAGATGAGGAAGGGGTGGTGAGGCCAAACCAGCTCCACCTCACCACTGGCCCAAGCTGTGGCGTTTCTAGCCCCATCCGGGCAAGCAGAGAAGTGTCGGGGGCTGTTGGTGCCTCGCAGCAGCTGAGGAGGTGGGGGATGTGAGAGCAAAGGGAAAAGCAGGGCAGATAAAGGGGGGGTTTAAACCCACAGCTTCTCTCCTCCTAAATCCTAAGTCTGATGCCAGGGACTATTTTGTGTTGGCTATTGAGTAGCACCTCCTAGTGTGCTGTGCAACCTCTTTCTTAAAACATACTTTAATTCCCCCCAGGATGTGAAGGCAGCAAATGCAACAGCTTCTGGAAAGGAATTATATGACTGGTGGAAAGACCAGAATTAGTGGGTATTCAGACAACCTGAACAAACAGAAAGGAGTCAGGAACTCTTACCTGGAAGACTTGTTGAAGTCCCTTGAGTACATCCTCAGACGTGTGGGTGGGGAGAAAGAGGTGCTACGGTCTACTTGAATTTCCAGACACCTTTTTAAGAATCAGCAGCCTCTGTCTGTGGAAAAAAGGCACAGGTTAAGAGGGAAGAAGAGTAAGAGATTGGAAAGAGTGGGTCAGTGTGACTAGTCACTTCTGTTTGCAGGTGACCTCCACCAGTTAAAGCCTGCTAGATATTTTGTGGACTATTCAGCTTTGGTGGTCCTTGAGTTCTTGAAATCTCTACCGGCAAGGTAGGGTTGTCCTAAAGACTCCCACGGTAGGGAACTGGTTTGTTTGTGATCTTGGTTTGCTTTGTTTCTCCTTCCTCATGGCTGCCTTGCCTCCTGTGCTGGCGGGCCAGCAGGTTTTCCTGGAACAGGTCATGCGTCTGGCACCAAGCTGTGGCACTCTCTGCTAGGGGAAAGGCTCCATGTGCCTGTCACACAGCCCCAAAAAAGACTTTTTTTTGTTGTTGTTTTTAAGGCATACCAGTGATACAAAGAATTACAGTGATCATCACTGTGCAGGTAGATACTGAAACGCCAAAACACCAACCAACTTCTGTTCTACAGTCACGTAAGGTTTCTCTGCGAAGCCACAGCAGTGAAGGCGTGCCTGCAGCTCCCGAGCAGGAACTGCTTTGAAATCATTTTGCTTTGAGGTTAAGATCATAACGATGAAACGTTTATCTAATGGGAGCCACACACTGCTCCTAGAGCAGCAGAAGAGCCTGGCTCATCCCATCACACAATGGATGAGGAGCCGCGTGTCTCCCATCTGCTCATCTGCCAGATGCTTCAAATGCTGGTCCTTCAAACACCCCTTTGAGAAACCTGGGCTTCTGCTCACTGCCTGCTGAGTGGGAATTTGGGGTGTTTCTCGCGCTGTATCTTGTCCCAGGTGTGATGTGATTCTTTAATTCATCTTCCCTTTCTCCGTTCCAGCTTTTGAAGTCTCCTGGAGTGCTGCAGCCCTCACCTGCGCAGGATGGATCCCGTTGTTCTCAGTTACATGGACAGTTTGCTCAGGCAGTCGGATGTTGCCTTGCTGGAGCCCCCAAACTGGCTTAACGATCACATCATCGGGTTTGCCTTCGAGTACTTCGCCAACCACCAGTTCCAAGAATTCAGCGATCAGGTTTGTTTCATCAGCCCCGAAGTGGCTCAGTTCATTAAGTGTGCCCTTAGTCAGGAAGAAGTAGCCATATTCCTTCAGCCACTGGACCTTCTCCACAAGAAGCTGGTGTTCCTGCCTATCAATGATAACTCCAACCAGGTCGCTGGGGGCACCCACTGGAGCTTACTGGTTTATTTCAGGGACAGAAAGTGCTTCGCCCATTACGATTCCCACAGTAAATGCAACTCTGTCCACGCCAAGCAAGTGGCGGGGAAGCTGGAGGCCTTCTTGGGCAAAAGAGGGGGCAAAGCAACCTTCGTGGAGGAGAAGGCACCGGCCCAGCAGAACAGCTACGACTGCGGGATGTACGTGATCTGCAACGCGGAGGCTCTGTGTCAGGGACACTTCAGGGACCGGCCGGAGCCTTTGCTGCAGCTCCTCACCCCTTCCTACATCACGCAGAAGAGATCGGAGTGGAAAGCCCTCATCACAAAACTGGCACAGAAGTGATGGAGGTGCAGCTCCATCCACACACATACACCC
>VXBJ01006505.1:50338-65999 GCA_013400055.1 Nycticryphes semicollaris | reverse complement strand
CAAAAAAAACCCAAACTGCCTTCCCCGTCCACGAGGCAGCACCCCCAGTGCCTGAGGGAGATGCCCATGCGCAGGATTGTCCCAAAGAAGAATGTAACCCCTCCAGCATGGCTACACACACCCCCCCAACCCTCCTTCCCTCCTGGAAAAGCCTTAGTCCCTTCTGGAAGTCACTGGCCTTTGAACTTCTAATGAGAAAAGTCACTTTGCTTTCAAAGAAATCCTCCTCCCCGTGGTGAATTTTTACCCTAATTGCTGTGGCAAGATGGGTTGCTAAAGAGACTTCTCCGCCTTTGCCCAGCAGGCAACACACCCTCGTTAGGTGGCTTTAATTGGCCACAAGCATTGCTGTTCCAAGCCCTGTTTAGCAAATGTCCTTTCAAACTGAGCCCCCAAATGCTTTATCGTGGCTATTTCTAATTTGTGCCTCCCACTACTGGTATTATTTGAGCGGTCTAGGATTTAGCAGCAAGGATTTATTACTTTTTTTTAACCCCCCCTGAAAAGGTGACGCTGTGATGGTGATGTCAAAAGACGAGACTCCAAAGGAAACGCTACGCTTAATTAAAGAACGGGGTAAAAAGAAAATCAGTTTTCTTCAGGTGGGTGCTCCCAGGCTCAACAGTGATAACTTTGGGGTTTTGTCTGGTCCCCCCAACCCCTGCTTGCTCTTATTACAAATTAAAACCTGGCTCTCAACTGCTGGAAGATTAATAGGAAGCCGAGAAACCCAAAACCCTAGGAAAGGAAACTTAATTGAGATGAAAAGTGACACTCACTCTTTGAAGTTGGGGTTGGTTTGGTTTGTTTTTGTTGGGTTTTTTTTTTTCATTATGATTTTAGGTCGTCTCCATTCGGGGAGGGTTCGTCAGCGCTCCCCAGCCCTCGTTAGTGTTTCCAGGCGGTCGCTGCTTCCTCTAGCACAAAACCAGTTCTGTTACTTGAGATAAAAAACACACCAGGGAGAACGAAAGGACAGAGTTTGAGGTAGAAAAGCCAAAGATATCTGCCGTGTCCTTGAAGCCTGAGAATTCCTTAATACACCTCTAATGGAAAGGCTGGGTGATGGCTGGGATCTTGGAGCAGATCCTGTCGTGAAAAGACAGGCTCAGCAGCGGGGAAGAATAAAAATTAAAACAAGAGGTGGTTGCAGAATAATCTCTGACCTCATGAGCAGCAAAGCACAGGCTGCTCAGGTGGCATCTGGCAGAGCAACTGCACCCCAGTGGGATCAGGGAAACCCAGTTTAAATACAACCCTCGGCAAAGGGGAAGGGATTATTTTGAACCAAGAGCTCTTTGCCCGTCTCATTGCCACCCCAGTCTCACCAGTGTGTTCGCCAGCACAGCACTGGGGGTGAGGAACTGTAGGAAGGTCTTAAACTGCCCTCATTGCTGAAGGTTAATTAGCCACAGCCCAGGCTCTCCCAAAGCACCCACAGTCCGTGAAGGGGCACAACAAAGATCAGGGTCCTTCCCAGTGGGCCAGGGCCTCCCCCTGAGCACCAGCCCTCCCTGGAAAACCCTTTCCACCGCTCGGATGGATCCCAAATGCCATCGACCCGCTTGCCGAAGAGGATTCATTCACGTGGGGCTTCGCCAGAGCAACGTCACTGCCACCGTGGGAGGCTGCCTTTCTCCCGGGCCCAGAATAAAACCCAACCAAACCCTGCCCGCGCTGGCATCGTCCCGTCTCCTGTGTGACAAGCAGTGGGGTCCCGCTGCCCCACGGCTTCTTGTGCGATGGTGTCGAGGCCATGAGGGTGGTGACTCAGAGGCAGAGCTTCGGGTGCCTGCACTCTGCAGTGGGTGAAGCCGAGCAGAAATTGGTCTTGGAGAGGCAGCGAGCCTGGGGACAGCCCCACCAGCGGCTATTGCTATAGCGGGGAGGCCAGATGGACCCATTTAATCTCCTAATCCTATTTTTTTAGAGGTCGATTTGGGCTGGGGAGGAGTGTGGGCAGAGGGGAGGTGGGAAGGCAGGATACTGGAGGGCAAGGGCTGCGCTCAGCCAGGGGACAACCCTTGTTCCTTGTCCCCCGAGGGATGGGACAGGGCCACCAGAACCAGCAAGGTGAGCACCTGTTTCCTGCACCCCGGGCTTTTACGTGGCATTTCTTTACACAAAGAAAAGCAAATAAGCTCAAGCAGGGCGTCACCGGGAGAGCAAACACCGAGACCAGGTAGGCAAACACCGTCTGGGAAACAAAACCGGAGTCTTGTAACCAGCCCTTGGCAGCAGGGACACCCCCCACCTCCCCCAAACCACACCGGGGGCTCCTCCAGACCCCACTGCTGGCTTTAACCAAAGAGTCCCAAGAGGCCATCACCGCTGTCACACGCCTCACCCAGGCTCGACACAGGGACAAGGGACCCCCCCACGCAGCAGAAAACAACCAGACCAAAAAACAAAAAAACAACCCCAAAACATCCTAAACCTCCAAACTTCATTTTTAAGGTCATAAGCCCCCAAGTTTGAGGTTGAACCTGTTCAGCACCAACTTGTTTTTAGAAAAAAAAACCCAACCAACCCCAAGCCCTCTGAGCCTATTTCAGCAGCTGCACCAGCAGAACGAGCTGGGCCAGTCCCCGGCAGGGATGGGGTGACAGCAGGACAGCCCCTTTCATCTGCTGGGTCACCCACGAAATCAAAGGCACCGACGGCCCCGTAAACACCGGGACTTTGAAGGAGCAGCTTCGATACTTGGGTGGGAAACACGCCTGAACCGCAGCCACCACCCTCCCTGCCACCACAGGGTGCTGAATCTCCCCGAAAAAAAACCCAGGCTGACAGGGTTAAATCCAGCAGTGGCGGTGACACCGTTGTGGGGTGACACCACGCTGGTCCCCACTTTGCCAACACTGTCCCCTCTGTGGCCTTCAAGTTGGGCCATTTTTATTTTTCATGCATTTTGCTGCGTGAGCCGGGCTGGCAGGGGGGATATGGGTTACGGATGCTGAGGGAGGAGGAGGAGGAGGAGGCAGAGAAGTAGGAGGAAGGCTTCAGCAGGCTGCGGCTCTACCTCTGCACCCTCCCTAGGCATCAACTGTCCCCAGGGTGGCACTGCCACCAGCTTGAGTGTCACATCCCACAGCCTCTGCTGCCATCTAGTGAAAACCCTTCCCCGTTGCCTGCACCCAGAGCATCCCCGGCCCTGGGTGTCCCCCAAAACTCCCTTGTCTCCCCTGCCCCAGTCAGCTGCACCCCCAGCCTGGCCAGGGTGACACGTAGGGTGACCCGGTGCGATGCTGAGCCCCCACCAAGCACTAGACCATGCAGCATCCCTCCAGCCTGTCCTACGGGTTACAACGTCAGGGGTCACACAGCCTCAGGTCCCCCGGTGCTGTCCCAGAGGGAGGACAAGGCAACGCCACCCATCCCCGAGCCCGCACAAGGACAGACCTGTCCCCATGTAATCCACATCCTGGGACACAGCCGGATTCTGGGATACCCCCAGCCTGGCACCACCGCAAGGACGCTGCCAGCAGACAGGGACATACTAGAAAATCCTGATTTTATTTTCATTTAAAAGCCATTCCAAGCCCGGAGTGAGCAGCGAGCTCTTCCCCAGGGCTCAGGGATTTGGCCCCATCAGCACTTGTAGTTCCCAAAAAATCGGAAAGCAAACCCAAAATAAATCACACAGGTATCACCTGCCGTCCCAGCGTGATCCCAGAGGAGGCTGCGGGATAAATCCTGCGGCTCCACATGGTGACGGGGATAACACAGACACGTTACAATCCCGGACATTCACCGGTGCCAGCCGCGGGATCCTTTTGGGGTGTCTTAACGAGGCAAGCGGGGCTAATGAAGCCCTGGTCTGGCACCGTTCCCAGGTGCGGTCCCCAGTGAGGACACCTGGTCCAGGGGACCCTAAAGTGCTTTGCAAGGGGGACACACAGACACGTGCACCCCGAGATGTCCCAGTGCTCCAGGAGAGAAGGCCTGGGAGGCCCATAAAGAGCCCAATGGAGCTGGGGGGGACCCCAGTTTGTACCTCTACCTGTGGGTACCGTGACAGATGATGCCCCACAGAGCTGGTGGCCCCTTCTTCCCCGTCCCTGGGTACCAAGATGGGGACAAACAGATGGGTTCAGCCCAGCACAGCAGCAGCAACTCATCCACATGTTTTGGGTTTCCCCGTCAGCCTCAGGTCATCTTTTAAGGAGAAAAACCTAAGTCCCGAATAAAAAACGGTGCCCATTTTAGCAGCAAGTCCTACAGAGAGATCCAACCAATCGGCAGCCCCAAGCTATCGTCTGGTGTTACTGTGCAGCAGTGTCCTGGAGAGAAAACAGGTTTCCAGTGGGACGAGGAGTTGGCACCGGTGGCCATGAGCCGGCCGGGCGGTCCCACCGGGAGTGGGTGCCGGTAGGAGGAGAGAAGATGCTTGGTCCCATTTTATCAGCCAAGGGAAAGCCAGGCCACGTGCAACGGCTGCAGCCAGGAGGACACGGCACCAGGATCCATACGCAGGGTGGCACAGTCTCAGTGTCCATCCTCAGCCAGCACTGGGGGTAACAGTCACCTGCAAGCAGAGAGCCAGTTAAGCCACCATGGAGACACTGTCCCCCAGTCTGAAGCCCAGACCCCATGGGCACGAGGAGGGAGACTCCCCCATGTCCCCAGCCCAAGGGAACCCACTCCTGTCCACCCTTCGCTGATGTCTGCAGTCACTTTAGCCCCAGGGCGCAGCCCAGCTCCACCAAGATGCCCTGGTGTGTACTCCAACTGGGGAACCAGCCCCAAACCTACAAGGAAACCCTGTCCCAAGGGCTGAAAGTTCCAGGGGCAGCAGATATTTCCTCGGTCGCTCATCTGCTGCATGGGGATAGTGCTTTTTGGGTCATCCCAGAATAAGGGACAAAGCATCCCTGGGACATGTGACAGAGGGAAGCTGTTGAACCACACCCTCTAGGGTCCTCCGCTGCACGCAGTGTGACCCGCCTGCCCCAAAGTGTCCCCAAAGGTCCCCTCACCTCCTGTGCCCGCGGGAGAGGTAGTCCCGGTTCAGAGAGCAGAGCTGCTGCTCCAGACGGAAGATGCGGAATGCCAGGTATGAGGAGGACACGACCAGGAGGCAGATGCTGGGAGCAGAGGAACAAGCACAAGCGCTCAGCAGGTGGTGGTCAAGATGGACATTCCTGGAGTAACCCCCATCCTCTCCACACCACAGCCACCCTCGACACACTTACAGCACAATGAAGATCTTCAGGAGTTGGTAGTCGGAGGGTCTCAGCTCTGCCACGCAGCTCTGCTCCACCTCCAGCTCCTCCTCAGTGTTTATTGCACTTTCTGAAACACAAGCCACGAAGGGCAGATGCTCACACTCCTCCAGCAACCGGGAACATCAAATATTCCACCCCCGTGGGCTAACAGCTGCCTGCACAGTGTTCCAGGTGAATGCCAAGGGCTCATCCCATCCCCAGGACCCCATCACCAACTCCCAGCCTCAACCCTGCTTGTCTGCAAGGCAGAAATCCCTTCCAGGAGGGCGGAGGATGGAGGAACACGTATTTAAGGAGGTTTATACCCCAGCACCGTGTGCGGGGCAAGGGCATAAACCCACATCCCTGGGTGAGGTGCAGCTCCCACCTGAAACCAAGGGCTCCTCGGAGGTGAAGCTCTCCTTGGTACTCAGGCTGCTGACAGAGGTCCGGTGGATGCACTGGCAGTCAGCATCTGGCAGCGACAGTGACAGCGAAGCGGGTGACACTTTCCTCCACTTGCCCTCGGGGACGATCACCTCCTGCAGGAACAGCCGTGGGTGAGCCATGCCTCGGTTTCTCCCATGAAACCAGCAGTGACAAAGGGCACGGTAGGGGCCACATTTGGACATGAACCTTGTGGCATCTCCACTGAGCACCAGCACATTCAAAACACCATCGTAAGGGGGAGCTGGTTCTCCAGGATGGCCCTGTAGGGACACGGGTTCCTACTGCCATAGGAAGGACCTGCCCTTGCTCCCCACGCCTGCCCCAAATACCGATTGCTGCCTCCTACACCCCTTGGTTTGAAGTTCGGAGATGTCATCCATCACCCTCCAAGAGGCCCTTGTCCGCCCTGGGGCTCAGCATCCCAGTGCAGAAAGGCACACGGAGGGGTTGCAGCCAGTTCGGAATGGGGTCCCCCCACCGGAGAGTTCCCAGGGCTGGAGCTGCTGAAGGGAAGGTCCCTCAGAAGCACCAGGAGATGCTGCCAGCCTGGCTCGCTCCTGATTCACCCCTTCAAAAACCAACTTCAACCCCTAGGATGCCACCAGCCCACAGGGGATATCTCATTTGTCACCTCCTGGTCCAACACATGGGGCCAGTAGCCCACAAGGGCCACCCTGATTGTCACCTCCTGCACCCAGCCTGATGCACAGGGCCACCAGCTCATCGAGGACACCCTCAGCATCCCCATGCAATCCAGCACTGCCGCAGCACCAACAAACTTTGTCACCAACTAGACAGGGAGGGGCCACCCACGCTTCATGGAGAGGACACTGCAGGCTGAGTTGGCAGCCACCGTGGGCAGAGCCCAGCCCTGCCATGCTCCCAAGGCAGCAGGATGCAGCCCCTCGTGCTCCCTCGGTCACACCACGGCTCAGCAGCCTTCTCCATCCCTGGCCTCCCAGCCATCTCACATATTTTTGGATAATTCAGCCCCATTTCCAGCCCATTATCCATGTGAACAGCATCAGTCGGTGGGAGTGGAGCAGCAGCGTTCTCCACATCGCTCCAAAGTTTTTCCATCTGTAAATGGACCCCTGAGACCAAGTGGCCGGGTCATCGGCTCACGCTCAGCTGTGGGCTGTCAAAATTGTCCTCTTGACCCATCTGTTTCTGCCAAGTCAGGGTGTGAGGATCCCAGAGGAAGAGCTCTGGAGACCTTTCTCAGCAGCGAGGGGAGAGAACCGACCCTCAGCGTGCCAGGAAGGTGTTAAACCCACCGAGATGACTGGGCAGCCACTCTCCTGCCCACAGGGTGAATTTGTGGGGGACCTTCCCTCCGTCAGAACAGCCCTGACCCTCACCAGTGACACTGCATCAGGCTCCTCTGTCAGCTCCTTCAAACTCAAGCTCTTCTTACTGGAAACCTGGAGGGGAGAAAGAAACCGGCATTAGAGAATCATAGAAAGGTTTTCGTTGGAAGGAACCTTAAAGATCACCCAGTGCCACCCCCTGCCCTGGGCAGGGACACCTCCCACCACACCAGGTTGCTCCAAGCCCCATCCAGCCTGGCCTTGAACACCTCCAGGGATGGGGCAGCCACAGCTTCTCTGGGCAACCTGGGCCAGGGTCTCACCACCCTCACACCAAAGAATTTCTTGCCCAGATCTCATCTCCATCTCCCCTCTTCCAGTGTCAAACCCTTCCCCCTCATCCTATGGCTCCCCTCCCTGATCCAGAGTCCCTGCCCATCTCTCCTGGAGCCCCTAAAGGGGGGCTGGAATGGGCTCTAAGGTCTCCCTGGAGCTTTCTCTTCTCCAGGCTGAACCCCCCCTCCAGCTCTCTCAGCATTACGGTGCCACTTTTCCCTCTTTCAATCTGAGCTAGAAAATTGAATGTTGATGTTTCTGGCAAATCTGTGAAGAGCAGCTGCTTAAGATTTCCAAGTGTGGGGATTGTGTGGCCAAAGAAAAGCATCCAACAGAGGACAGGGCACCCCATCGCTGCTTCCCGCTGCTGGAAACCCTATGGGACCGTGGCTGAGCCAAGGGCTCCTGGCGGAGGGGATAAAGGATTGCGGGTTTGGAAAACCCCAGGGAATACCTGAGCAGAGCCCAGCACATTTCAAAGAAGAATTTGCCCAGTTTGGCAACGGGGCTGAGTCACCCAAACTGCTGCCCTGGCAGATCTGGAACACACCCTTTGGGGCAGGGAAGGGCTCCAGCACCGCTTCCCACGTGCTTCAAAGGCAGGGAGAAGAGAAAGTCCCTGCAACTCTCCTCTCCAGCTCCAGGGCTGGTGGATTTCTTCCCCCCCACTTCAGGCTTTTTCATTCCATTTTTCTTTTAATTTGTACCATTTTTCCTCCCCTTTAAAACTTCAGATGCAGGGAAAAGGCAGCGATGTGCGAGGTGGCAGAACTAGTATTACTACCAAATTATAAATAATTCATATACACACCCTGGGAGAGAGCAGAAACTCTGGGCTCTGCCTCCGTCATCCATGACCCAGAAAAGGCCACCAGCAACTGACGGGGACAGGACACCTACGCGACACCTGGGGACGGGCTCTGCCCTGCCAGGATGCTCAGGAGCGTGTCAAGAAACAGCCACTGTCATTTGAAATGGGGACATCAGAATGTCCCCCCCGGTATCAGGCAGCAGTGTCATGAAGTGCTGCCGTTCTCAGCAGGCTCCTGCCCCTCTTCCTGTCCCTTCCTGCAGAGCAAGGATGCCGAGAAGAGGCGGCAGGGCAGCAGGGAGGGCTTTGGGAGCAATTCAAAGCCTTCATGCCGAGGGCAAAGAGCTTTTGCTCCCCGAGGTGCAGCCCAAAGGGAGCCTATGGTTACTGAAACACTGTCAGACATGGGGCAGAGGGTACCTGCAGGTGCGTGCAGACTCTCCTCAGGACATCATAGACACTGTCACGGGAGATGAGGGACACGAAGATGTACTGCAAGAGAGATTTCAGAGATTCAGTGGGAGAGATGCAACCCCACCCCACGTCCAGTTCCCCGCAGGTAAGGGACAGGCAGAGACGTCCTGCCCTTGAATCTCCCCTCCTTCAGCAGCTGCGTGTCCCCCCTCCAGGCTTCTCCCCAAAGACTGTCCCTGCTGTTATTTTTGCAACCTGCTAATACCCGGACCTGATTTTTTTTGGGGCCAGTTTCACTCGGCTGCTGTCCCCATGGAGCCTTCTGTGCTCAGCCCAGAGGGATCTGGCAGCAAACGAGGCCGGGACCGACAGAAAACATCCCCAGGGATTGACAGAAGGGGACACAGGGCAGCGCTCACCTTGCCCAATGCACAGCCCCTGCCAGAGGCAGAGCGGCCTCACACCAAGCCCCTCTGAAAGCCCAAATCCTGCCTCCTGCCACCCTCTGCTAAAATCCTTGCAGGAATATCCTCCTCCCAAAATCCCACAGGAATAACCCCCTCCCTGGCAAGCGATGGGGCAGGCGAGGACTCGGAGGCACCGAGCAGGACCACGTCAGCTCACCGCAGCCGACACCACCACCCAATGCCATTTAAAAAGCTGGAAATCCATCCCCTTCGCCAAGTTTTCCACCAGCTCGGGTTGAACACCAGCCCAAACCCTTCCCCTGCTGCTTGCATTTAAGGAGTTTACAAAGGTTTTATTGGAGCCTGGCAGGGATTTGTCAGGCCGGGACGAATTTCACTCGGGCTTTGCTTTGCCCAGAAACCAAATGAAATTCAGAAACGAAAGTAAAGCTGCGGTGTTTGCCCTGGCCCCCTGCCAGCACACAGAGCCACGCTCGCTTCCCAACCAGCCCGTGCTTTTTTGGGGGTTTTGTTTAGTTGGTTGGTTGGTTTTGGTTTGTTTGGGGGTTTTTTTTTGTTTTCCCAGCCAGGGACAGGAACAGCTTCGTTCCCTGCCTCTCAAACGGCAGCTCGCTGGGACCGGGGCATCCCTCCCTCCAGCTGCGGCTGCTGGAAGCACCGGCGTTACCTTTCTGCTGGCGGTGGTGGTGATGGCCAAGCCGTTGGGCAGCAGCCGAGCCGTCTTGTGCTTTTTTATCAGCTGAACGGAGACCACCGGGATCACAACCTGGAGAGCAAAAAGACACAGGGACGGGCAGGGACAGGCACAGCACAAGCTCAGGGAGTTTCTCTCCCAAGGGGGACATTTAATAGGCATCGTAGTCATGCCCCAACCAGAGCAGCGACGCAGGGATTCGGCATTTAACGGAGAGAGCTTGGTTTTTGTTAGAGGTCACAGCACACACACCCCCCCAGCGTTAATCTCAGCTCCCAAGTGGTTTCTACACAATCAAAACAGCGAGGAAACAGGGAAAGCATCATCCAGCCAGTCTCCCTAAGACCCATGACAAGAGTTCCCCTGGAAGCCCAGGGAGGGTTAAAAATAAAGCAGGACATAATTTATGGCAGAATAACTTCGTTGAAACCCCATCCTTCCATCAGATAAATTTGTTTAAAGCAGCTGATATAAATAATTCAGTTCTTCAGCCCAGTTTTAAAGGAAAGTCATCCCTCCCCAAGATCCCTGTCAGCCACAAGACTAACAGGGAAACTTCAGATTGGAAATCAAGAAGAAAAGCCAGGAGAGATTCAAATCTCTCACACACACCCCTCAAAAAAAAAATATAATCCTTTGATGTTCCTTCAAATGCCACTGTGGCTTGTAGGAGGTTTTGTGTTGGGGAATTTTAAACCAAACCAATATTTGTTTTCCCCAGGGGAGATGCTGTTGGTGGTGAAGGGGGAGGCACAGCCACACTCCCCTTCATATAGGAGGATTTTGACAGCGATTTTGGGTGCAGGGGAAGGGGCAAGTGGGCTATGACATAGCCTGGGCTACGAGCCCTATGGGACTGGGGTGAGCTGTCCCTTCAGTGTTACCTTGATGTCCTTCCCAAAAAGGTTTGCGTAGAAGCAGAGCCAGTTGGGGGAGATGTAAAGCCTTCCCTGGATCAGGATATCTCTCTGGAGTGCACAGGAGCAAACTGCAGGGCAGAAAGAGGGGGGCATGACAGGGGGGGGTGCCGCCTCCCGCCGCCCTCCCCGTGCCCGTCCCTCGCCGTGCCCCCAACCTTTCAACACGCTCTCCTCCGTCGGGATGTCCTTGAACAGCTTGTGGTACTGGGAGTTGTACTTGCTGGCGGCCTGAAAATGAAGCAGAGCAAAGTTATCCGCTGACCTTGCTGATAAGGAGACCCAAAAAAATAGCCCTCACCCTCCCACAAATAATGTCCCCACACCCGTGACCGACGCAGCGGGGTCCCACCGGGCTGGGGACGGCGGAGCCGAAGGGCTAGAGGAGGGTTGGACAACCCAGCACCCAGCAAACGCTGCGCCATCCTCCCAAATAAACATTTCCCTGAATATCTGGAGTTTATCTAAGGAGGCTGAGCCTCTGCGAGGAGCTTGTTCTCCCCCGGGCTCATCCGCAGGCAGTTTATTTTGCCCAATGGTTTCTCTCCTCCTCCTCGAGCTCTTCCCTTATTCGGGGCACAGTGACAACACTTGCTTTGTGCCCATCGCGCCGCGCCATCCAGCTATTTATATTCCCGGTGCCTCTTCAAAGCCTGCCGGCAGCTGCGGCAGGAGGCTCGGCAGGTTTCGCCCTTAAATAATTCTGTATATAAGTTAAAGGCTCTGAAGCAGTTCAACACTTTGCATTAAATCCACTCAATTAGTTCCTGGAAGGCGGCGCAGGCAGATTTGTGTCCCTTGTGCCGGAGGAGGCAGCGCCCCAGACCTCGGGGTGCTCCCTGGGGACACAGCTGTCCCCTGAAATCCAAGGGAGGAAACACTTCGCCAGGATGCGGAGAGATCCAGCGCAGCCCGAGGCTGGGTTGGAGGCAGCAGCTCAGGCAGAGCCCTCCTGCCCACGGTGACAAGGTCACCTCCGCTGCTCGTCACCTTGTCACTGGATGAGCTGGGCCATAAGAGGATCAAGGCTCTGCATCACCTGGGGTCAGCTCAGACACCCCCCAGAGAGATGCCGGGACAGTGAGGGTGCCAGCGGGAGCATTTCAGGGGGACACGGAGGGACGTGGGAGGGTCACTGTGGCATCACCTCTAAGCCACCACCAAGAAACAGCCCCTGGCCCCAGCACAAACCCATCACTGACCCCCGTAACTCTCCTCCAAGATGCCTCTAATTGGCAAAATGTTCTTCCCTTCTACCTTTTTAGTGGAAAAAGGAAAAACGCCTCTTCCCTCCCCTCTTGTTTGTAGACACTCCATAGAGCTGTACTTAGGGCATGATTTTAATAACAAAAGAGGTTCAAACAGATGGAAATAGAACTGCTGGAAGTCAGGATTTCCACTTTTCCCTTTGCTCTGGATAGAAAATCCTGAAATGCTTGCAGGACAGATGCTTGCAAGCCACACGAAACGGCCACTGGCTCCCCTGAAACTGCGGGGCCTCTGCCCCAAACCAGGAGCCACCACGGCTTCACCTCTGGCTCCTGCAGCCCACGTTTGAGACCCCAACTGGGCTCCTCGATGGCCAACAGCCAGGCTCAGGCTACAATAAACCAGCCCATTCCTTCTCGAAGCCAAAGACTTACCACTTCCCGGTGGCACTTCTTGATGTCTTCATCCTTCAGGGCTTCACTCAGGTGGAGGCTGGAAGGAAAAATACTAATTATAATAATTAGGTAAAAGTCCCAGGTCTCTCACCTGCTCTCAAAAACACGTGCGTCGCAAGAAGAGAGGCAGCAAGACGCAGGGAGTGAAAAGAGACCATGGGAAACCACGGATGTCTCGGTGATTTATTGCAGCATTTATTGAGCCAGGGGAGGCACCAGCACCGGGATGCCCATTCCCAAATCCCACCCCAGTACTGGGGGAAGGAGCCCAGAGCTGCTCCCAGACACAGCCTGGGATTGGGTAGGAGCTGGCAATGGGCAGCTATGAGCGGGTCAAGTTTTCCCCAGTGAAAGCACAAATTGGGAACATGCCAGGGCACGGGACCATCCATCCACATCCATCCCACGGGCAGGAGAAGGAAGAAACCAGAGGGAAATCCTCCCCAACAGCCTCAGCAGCGGGAATATCGGTCCCCTTCCCCAACCCCCTCTCCCCTCCCTGCTTTTATAGACCTGACATTTGAGGATGAAACCAAAGAGGGGACCTCCCCCCAAGGTGGTCGACTGCATCCAGGGGCTTGGAGGCAGAGGGGGTGCTGCAGGGGGTCCCAACAGCAGGGAAGAAAAGAGCAAATGCTCGACTGTAGACCCCAGGACGCTGGCCCTCACCTGCCGTCAAGGGAATCCAAGCTCTTCTCCTTGTGGGATGCCTCCAGTTTCTCTCGGCCGTGCATGGGCTCAGGGCTCTTCAGGGGAGCTGCTTTCTCATGCATCAGTTTGGTGCTGGAAGGAGAGGCCCGTGAGCTCCCGAGGGCAAGGGATAGGGGAAAGGGATGCATTTTGGAGCTGCAAATCCATTCCCTTAAATCCTCCTCCGCACAGAGACGCTGGTATCTCTGGTGCTCAAGGACAGCAAGAATGTTTCTGCGATTTCTCAGGTCACGCGGAGAGAAAATAAAAAGGGCATTTCTTGCCAGGAACTCCCCGGTGCTCACAACCCAGTGGCCAAAGAGCAGCAGCGCCCTCCCTGCTGCCTCGGATAACACCCTGCAAAGCAGAGCCTCTCCCCCTCAAGAGATGGAGGTTGCGATGGGAAAAATCACAGGTCCACAAACCTCCCCCGGGGGACAGAGATTTCGGCCAGCGAGGGCCAGGGTCTGCTCCCCCGGGGGTCGGCAAAACACCATCGTCAGAGGGCAGAGCCTGTGCCAAAGGCACCACCTCACTCCCTTAATTGCTCCCCTCTCATTAAAGCCCGTTATTTACTGTCATGAGTTTTATCAAAGGCGCTTATCAGCCGCGACAGGTAAAGTAAACACGCTCCCAGCGCTGCGCGGGGAAGGTTATCACCCGACGGGCCAGAAAGGTGACGCGTCCGCCCTCGGCAAAACCGCAACCGGAGATTGCTGTGGCACCAAGAGCCAGAGTACGATCCCAGGGGACCGATGCCAGAGCCGTGATTACCGGGTGCCCACCGAGGCTTCACCGGCAGCTCAGAGCCACGCAGGGATGCGAATGACACAGGCTCCCAGCCGGCAAGCAGCCACCGCACCTCCGGAGAGGAAATTATTCAAGGGAAAAGAGCTCGGTTTAGCGGGCAGGGGGTGATGCCAGAGCAGGTGGGGGACAGGCAGGATGGCAGCGGGCAGGACGAGGACGGAGCTGGAGCGTGTCCCGGTGCCCGCAGGAGCGATGCCGTAGCGGTGCAGCAGAGCCCAGGCAGAGAAGCTGTCCCAAAGTGACTCTTAGTGATCTCTCCCTAAATAAGAAGGGCTCTTTCACCGCCCCACGCTTCCCTACACACACCCTGCTCCTGCTCCGATGGGTTTGTCCGAACAAATAATCCCCATGGACTCAGGGTGAGTCAGGATGGGGGTGCTACACCCCAACAGTCATGGCCTGAGAGTCAAAGCCACGTGAGCCCCTGTGTCCCTGCGGCCTCGGGGGTCCCAATGCGATGGAACGGGGCTAAATCCCAGCACGGGAGGCGCTCCCTCGAGACGCAGCATGAATGCAGGGCTGCAGAAAAACCCCAACACAAGTCACTGGTTAGGACTGGGCTGGAAACCAGCTCCTGGAGCCCTGCAAGCAGCATTCCGCAAAGTAAAAGAGGTGCCCACACAGCACCCCCCCAACCAGAGCATCACAGGGACGGGACCAACACATCAAGGTTGCGGGTTGTTTTTTTTTTTTTAGAAGCTCAGGTCAAAGGACGTGCCAGAGCCTCCCTCTCCAGAGCTCAGCCTGCTCCAGCTTCCCCCACGTCATTCCTTAAATCCCTGAGCGGCTGCACCACTTAATCCATGTGAGCGGATTTAGCCCTCACCGGGGCTGACACCGAGGGACACGATGCGGGGGACAGGGAGAGGTACCCCCTGCTCAAGGCCAGGGCATCGAGAAACCCCCCTGAGGTCACCAAACACACAGAAATGCCCTAAAATGAGAAGGGCCAGAAGCTGGAGAGCACTTGGAAGCGCCAAATCGTCCTGTCACAGTTTTCTCTCCCTCCTACAGTCACTGCCAGAGACAATTCCCGGATCACAGAGTTCCCGGACACAATGCTGGCACCAGGTGGCCCCAGGGGCTCTGAAGATCATCCTCAGCCCCAGCGGGGACATCGAACCCACTGTCTCCTCTCCCTTCTCCAGATCTTGCGCCACCATGGCTCCCAGGTGCAGCAGGAACGGAGATCTGGGATTTGGGAGCATGGGAATGCTTCCAGCTCTGGCACAAGGTGGAAAACACCTTCTCGTGGTTCACACCGTCACTCTCCTCAAGGAATTTTTGTAGCAGGAGGCTGCTCCTGCAGGAAAATAACTCACCCCAAAGTGTCCCAAACTACAAGCAAAAACAGTGGGAGCTCCCAAGACAAGGCAGACTGGGTGAGCGCAGGAGTTCCCGGGAAAGGGGAAGAGTTGCTGGCGACCTGCCGGCCCCTGCCCGCCCTACCGGGGCTGACACCCCCCTGCCTGCCTACAGAGTCCCCCTCCACCCCCCGACCCAGGCTCTTGCCTGGCAGGTGAAGGCAAAAGCCGGTGTTTCTCCCTCCCCAGGGATCGGCATCTCCCTTCTCTTACACAGCGCTGGGATCCGGCCTCGGAAACTCTCCGGTGCGATTCCCTCCGGCGGTGTTGGATTTTTCGCTGGATCCCTTTTCCCCGCAGCCGGCACAAGCGAGGGGGAAGGAAGCGTGTGGCGGAGGCGGGAGAGAGCGAGCCAGGGATTTCGCCTCCCGAAAAAAAAATAATATAATAAATAAATAATACAGGATGAGAGGCGGAGGAGGGAGGCACTTGGGGCCGGGCTACCTCGTCCCGAGCGAGCCCGGGCGGGATCCGGCGAGCTGCCCTTGTTCCCGGCTCTCAAGGTCACTTGGGTCCCGTGTGCCGGCCGCTGGAGCGGAGCCACTGCCCGGGATGCTGGAGGGGAA
>VXBJ01006505.1:26957-49900 GCA_013400055.1 Nycticryphes semicollaris | reverse complement strand
TACTGCCGTCCTCCGCTCCCCTCCCCACCCCGACCGCCGCTGCGCCCCGCCCACTGCCGGGAGAGGACAGAACCCAGGCGGAGGGGCGGAGCCAAGGGAGGACCAGCCTCTTAAAGGGACCGCGGCCCCCTCGGGGCAGTACCAGGAAGACCCACCCACCCCCACCCAAGGATCGGGGCAGGCCGGCGGGTGCTTCAGCTTCTCTTTATTGATGGAGTTGTGCTCTGCCGCCCCAGGGGCCCGTGGGAGTGCGGGGCGGGGAGGAAGGAAGGCAACAGGGACACACACAACTAACGGAAGAGAGAGGGCTGCAAGGGGAGTAGGGGAAGCTGGGAGCACGATGGTGGTAGAGCATCTTCTACCCCCACCCCTGGACACACAACCAGGCTAGAGGGTATGGAGTCACCTTGGATTTGGTCTGTGAGGGAGGTGTGGGGGGAGTAGCAGCTTCCCTGGAGTGAGGAGGGTGACAGGGGACAACCCACACATCGCCTCTCCCCTTCCCCGTCACCCCACCACAGGACATGTCACACCCTGAGGACAGGCACTAGGCTACGAGGAACCTCCTACGCTGACTCCGACGTACATCGGGGAGGACTGAACTACGGGGAGAGGTTTTTAAAAAAACTAAACACTTCAAGTATTGGTTGGTTGTGGTTTGTTTTTGTTTTGTTTTTAGTGATTTAAGGTCTCTTCCCCCTGCTGCTGCTGCGCTGGGTGGTGTTTAGCAACCTACATCCACACTAGGGACAAGGAGAACATCGCAAGCCATGGCTGGTCTAAGGCGAGGGGAGCAAGGGGAGAGGGGGGGGGGAAGGAAGGAAGGTGGTCGGTCGCTGGATGGCGTCAGCCCCCTCAGGGAACGGGCACCACGCGCATGGTGTTGGTGTAACCGGAGCCGGGGCGCCAGCCCGTCAGCACGATCACCAGGTCCCCACTCTTGAAGAAGCCCCGCGCTTTGCCTAGGAGAGGAGAGAGAGGTGTCAGAACTCGGGTCCCCTTGCCACCGTGGGAGCAGACAGCGCTTGTCACCTACTCCCTGTGTCACTGAGGAACACGCCTGTCCCACAGGCAGAGGGTTGGTATCAAGACCCCGTCTTCCCCGCCACCCACCTTGGGCCCTTGGCTTCCACTTCACGCTCTGCTACCACAGAGAGGTTGAGATCCAACAGGACATGGTTTGGAAAAGGGATGGAGCAAGGAGTCACCCTGCTCCCGGCTCCTCCTGTCTCTCAGGAGCAATGAGTACCCCAGTTCGAGCAGTTGTCACGTTAAAACCAACCCGGTTTTCTGCTAGAACCTACTTTAAGGCCACCATGACAAACACACTGTCCCATTTCCCCATCGGATGTGGCTGTGCTTACACAACTGCCATCCTTCATTTCCCAACCGGACACCGTTACCACATGGGCAGCCAGTTCCCCTCCTTTTGTCCCCATCGGTAACCCCCAAAAGCACCATCTGGGGTGCTCGGGGACCACCGTGTCCCACCAGAGCAGCATCACTCACCGACATTCATGCCCAGGTTCACGCGAAGGTCCACATCCTCCGCCCAGGCGTCATGGGCTGGTTCTTTGCAGAGGACGGGGAAGATGCCCCGGTAGAGGTGGGCCTGGCGAGCCGTCTGGTCATTACGGGTCACGGCAATGATGGGAGCCCGTGGGCGGTACCGGGACACCAGGTGTGCTGACCTAGAAGGGAACCAGGATGGAGGTGAAGCACCATACACACAGCTACAGGGGGCACAAGTGACACCAAAATTCAGCTGTCACCCCTGGAGGGCTCCACAAAACCCCCGGAAGGACACAGATGGTGACCACGGGAGCCAAGCTCACCCAGGAGCTCGATGTTCTGCTGAACTCCCTGTTGGGTCATCGCCAAAGGCCATCCCATTGACGATGGTCCCTACTCCAGTCTCGCCATGAAAATCTCCTCACCTCCCAGTTTAGGAAGTGCCATCTGCGTGTTTCAGTGCCGAAAACAAGTCTTTATTTGTCCCTGTTGCTATGCTGAGGTGGCAAAGTGCCATCGATGCTGGCCTCTGCAAGCAGCCCTCAGCATCTCAATGGGGGTCCCCTGCCAGTTCCCTCTGTTTGGAGGAGCTCCCGGGTTTATGGGATGGAAAGGGCTACATAAAGCTTGCCAAGGAGGAGGCCATTTGCCTCCCGGCCACGTTCACCCGCCAGAGGCGGTGGCAAACAGGCCAGTTCCTCCACACCAAGCTCTGCTCTGGCGCCCAACAGGAAGCAAACACAACCCAGGCCAAAATTTATACCGGGATGTTGGGCACAGAGTTTTTAAAACCACCAGCAGCACGCCCTGGGTGGGGACTAGGGCTTCCCTTTCCCCAGGCACTGCTTACAGAAGGCACCTACGAAAAAATGGGAGATAGAAACTGCGAGGCCATGGCATTTAACAGCTCCACGAGCGCGCTGGTATCTCCACTAGCTTTTGCAGCCTTGTTGAGAGGAGCCAAGCTCAGCGATGCTGCTCAAAGCGGCAGTAGCGGTTTGCTCGAAGCACCCAGACACACGTGCCAGCTCTCAGACAATCCTCCCACGCTGTCCAAGCGGCCTCTCGGGAGCTGCTCTGGGAGGACCCAGGTACTCAAAGGCCGTAATAGAATCCACAGCTAAAAATATTCAAATATCAGAGTTCAAATCTCTTTAAAAAGGTCAAGTGTAAGGCTGGAACCTTTTGCAAAGAAACATTAGAAGCACGAGGGTATCCAGAAACTCAGTGCTTCAAGTCACTCCTCATCTCCGCAGAAAGTGGCTGCTCCAAATCATTTTGAGCTGTAAATTTGGGTGAAGGATTCACCGATGGTCCAGATCTTCAGGCAGACCGTGCACAATGCGTATAACTGCATCTCTGCTGCTGCACTACTGGTGTGGTCCGAATCCAGTGCAAGGAATTCACATTTTTTTCTTCCAGTAAGCAGTCTTGAGACTTATGGTCAGACGTGCTTTGAGGGCGGGCAGCCCAGTTCCTCTAGACAGAAAAGCTGATCAGCAAAGGCTTCAGCTTCCTCTCCGCAACTGGAAGAGCAAGTTTCTGCTCGGCAGTTGTCACGGTCGTTGGACAGAAATCCCAAACTATGGAGTTCCAGCACGTCTGCATTGCTGTCCCTCACCTGCAACCAAGGCACTGAGCTCATGGAGAGCTGCTGGGCGCCTGCCTATCCCTAACTCACAGGCAGGCAGAAGGGTGGCTGGAATTAAAAAAACATTTCCAGTGCTTCCAGTTTCCTCACCTAACAACTCCAGGCTAAGCCATCCCTCTTCGCCCCTTGGGCTTTGGCAAGCAGGGCTGACACCCAAAAGGTTCAGCAAGGGACCCATAGTTAGGATGCTATTGTGAAAGGGCCAAATCCTCCATTTAAAAAATTTTAAAAAACCACCAAAAAACAAACATTCTGCATCCACTGAGCTTCTGCCTTACTGTTAAACAGAGGGTTTCTTGCCAAGAAGTTGGAATCGAAGCTGCAAGACTCCTTTTTCCCTTGACTCTTCCAGCCAGCACTGCTGGCAGTGGCCACTCGGAGCAGCAAGGGGAGGCAGAGCTGGGAGCTGATGCCACACTGGCAGAGGAGCTCGGAAGCTACGGATGTGCAGCTGTTTGAGGTGTCTGCCCATCTCCTGAGGAACCGGCATCGCAGGCAGGTGGCCTGGGATCTCCGTCGCTGCCAACACCCAGGCTTCACCGTTAGAGACTTCCAAAGCCATCTTTTTTGCTGGGCTCCTTCCCCCGCCCTGTCACGAAGTGGGTTTGACCTGAGGGAACCTGTCACCTCCTACCTTCCAGACTTGGTGAGGACAATAATAGCCCCGCTGCAGCATTTGAAGGACGCTTCCACAGCGCCAACAGCGGCGGCCTCCGTGGGGTCACAGTTCAGGGAAGTCAGACGCCGCAGTTCCTCAAACAATTGCCTGTGAAAGATGGCGGCTTCGGCCTCCCGGGCAATCTATAAGAGCAACACGCGTTCGGGAAGACAACACTCACGTCAGTCGCTCGGGGCAGCAGAGGGAAAGGCGAGGTGCTCTGTCGAGGTGTCACACGATTACCCCCAGCTTTTGACATTACAAGTTACCAATTAGCAACCCCAGATTTAATTCAACGCGCTGCGGTGATGGCCGCCAACACCGAGCGCACCTTAGAGAGCAACTGCTCCACTATCGGGGGGCGGGGGGGGGAAAAAACCCCCAAAACCCTCAAATTGGTGGCACCTCCTGAGTCACCTCGCCCTGCCAAGCCCCCACTCGGGTGACACTCATGCCAACTGCCAGGCACTCTCGCTCTGCTCCTGCTTCCCTGCAGTCCCTCCCTGCCACGGGGAGGAGCTCGGCTGGGACCGCAGCGGTTATGCCAGGCTGATGCCGCAGCGGCGAGCCGCTCGCTGAATATTTGCGGTGTTAGTGAGAACGGAGCGTGTTTTCACTCGTGGAAACCATGGGCACTGAGCCCCCTCTCTGAGCCCTACCTGCCAGACTCGGTCAGAACTATCAGAGCTGGAGCTAAGCACTTAAAAGAGGCCTCCACTGCGCCCGCTGCCATGGCATCGGCAGGGTCCCTGCTGTTAACATTGAGGCGTAAAATCTCTTCGAAGAGCTGACGGTGAAACATTGCGGCCTCAGCCTCCCGAGCAATCTGCAGGCCCCAGTAAGAGGGAAGGAGGAGAAAAGAGGTAAGAAAAGAAGGAAAGATATACCAGAGTCACATGAGATCACGTTAATTTGCTTCATAGTGACAGCAGTGCATGCAAGAAGATATTAAAAGGTCAGGCCGTGAAACTCTTTTTGGCTCTCGGGTTTTGAGTTTGCTGAATCCAGCCCGGTCTAACGTGCCACCAGCAGAGCTTGGTCCCTGGGCAGCATTTCAGAGGTGACACTCTCACTCTGTTTTGGAGTCCTTTCAGAGCAGGCAAACGTAGATTCCTTTTACAAGGACCAGAGCAAGCCAGCTCAGAGCTGGATCACAATTTGTTGTGGCTGCTCGTTAGGTCCTTGCAAGACTCCGATGCAATCTACCAGCCTGCAGTGGACCTTGCTTCCTCAAGAAGAAGTCTCTGTAGCTCCACATCCCCCCTTCATGCTCCCCAACACAGCCCTGCTGGAACAGTCTTCGTGGAGCCAACGTGCAAACAAGGCACTTTCAACATCACCCCCGAAGCCGGGAGACCGTCTCTCTCAGCTTCGTTACACTCAGTTTAACTTGAGAGTCAACAACAATTTCATTTAACCCGAGAGCCAACAAAGTTTCACCTCCAAGTTCTGTACCAACTGCTCTTTCACTAACAGAAAAACCAAATAGGAACAAGTCTTCTTTACAGGGTTGTCAGCAGATGTAGGTTGAGGTGTCTGCACAGCCTCAGAGGAGAGGTGCAGAGGCACAACCAAAAGCCTTTTCTGTTCAGGCCAAGCATTTGCAGCCGTTTGAGCGATCCCAGAAGGCTGGGAATCACTCACATCTACAGACAATTCTCAGAAGACTGCGTTAGCCCTTGACTACCCCATAAAGAAGGCTTGGGGAGACCAGAAAAGCATGCAGAGCTTGATCATCTTCTCAAAGACAACTTCATCCAGTTACTCCAGGAAGTGAGCAGCTGCTCCACAAAGCGTGACAAGTGAATGCTTAAGCAGAGACTGAAGTGCCCTTATAGTGAAAGCTTTGGAGGTGCACACCTCCCAAATAAGAGTTCTGCTACTCTAGCGTTAATGAATTATTTTATGTGAAGCTAGGAATTATCCCTCTTCTGCAGATACCACTTTAAGCCAGAGTAGATAAGTATCTTATGTCTAAAAATAACGGGACATATGTGACAGGCCGGAAGAGCAGCCCAGTGCCAACAGTGGTTCTTTTATTACTCCTGGCTTTACGCTTTACACTTGCCCTGAGATAAAATAGAAGCGTTTGCCTCAAAAACACTTACTCCAAACCCAAGGAACTGCCTGGCTGCCAACTGTCTTCAGCTCCCAGTCCAACTGCAGGCAGCTCTGTGCAAAGCACAGGGTGAACACCCCAGTTCAGAAGGCAGGCTGCATTCCCCGGGTGTGAGAGAATCTGGGCACAGGCACGTCTGCTGTGGCAGCGGCTGCAGAAGGGCACAGGGACCATCAAACCCCATGCCATGGCTGGCTTTACTCTCAGGGAAACGGCCAGAGGGTATCCCGTTGGTACGTGGGTGGAGGTGGGAAGAAAGGAAATTGGAGCAGGTATTGAAACCTCAGTCCCGTCACACAGCATGGCCAGGGCAGCATTTGAAGAAAAGCGTGGGCCATGGTCTGGAATTGGAAGGAAGCCCACTCCCACAAGCAGGAAACGGCCTGCCCAATATTTGGAAGATTGCAACATGTGGCATTTTTGTGACAGAGATGCCAGCTACTGGAAAGCACGCTTGTTTCTACAGGGCTGGCTGGAAAGGGATCACCAAGCAAAACAGGTCAGGCACAGGCAGAACCAAGTCTCTCCAAGGTGCAAGGACACTACATCGCACTGACCCTCATCATCCTCAGCCCGTCTTTGCTGTCTGCACCTCACTACAGAGGAGCTTTATTTCAAACATTCCTGCAGCAGGACTGGATAAACAAATATATAAACCCAAACCGATACCAGTTTCAGGCAGGGGAATGCATACAGAAACCACTCTTTACCAGAGGTAAGGTGCTCTCTCCCAGTATGACCACTTCATACAGAACTATTCACCAGCTCTGGCCATGCTGCAGCTTTTCAGAACTCGGTTTTTGAGGGCACTATTGCTGGGCAGGGCTTCTCTCCACTAACACCATGTGAAATTAGCTCAGATCAAAGATCCTGACCACAGAGGGATGTGCTCCTACCATGACAGAGCTGGCACCTTGCTGCCTGAGCCACTTTACATTAAATTAAGTGACTCTGTATTTGCTCTTCTGCACACAGAGTGTTAAAACTCTGAGTAGTTCTGCAGGGGCCTGGTAGAGTAAGCACCGTTATTCCCAGGCCTGTGGTAAGAAGGATCCTGAGCTCCGGCTGCAGGTACAAAATACACACTGCCCAAGTGTAAGAATGAATCCCAGAATGTAAATCCAGGTGTAAGATTTGCTGCAGCAAGTTTCCAGCTCTTGGTAGGAAGTCAACCCTCTCGAGATAGGGGGTGAAACTTGAAGAAGAACCTTCTAGGTGCACTGTTAGTGTTCAGCCTGTAAACCAGCAGCCACCACCTTCATTATTCATCAAGTCCTATTTTGCATTTGCCACATGCAAAAAAAACCTCTCCCTATTGACCAGATAAAGGTAGAAGTCGTTTACATAACACACTGCAATCAAACACTGGCTGAGCTGATTAATCTATGTAACCTGAATCGTAAATAAAACTGGAGAGAGTTAGAACTGGTGAGAGGTATCCCTGCTGTGATTCACAGCACCATTAACTGGGGAGAAGCGACACACGGTAGATCCTCAATATCAGGCTTTTTATCAGCTGAAACGCGAGCTGGGTGAACTCGAAGCAGAGCAGAGGTTTCTGGCAGTTCAGGCATGTAAAAATAGGGTGCTGTCAGTACTCGTGCAACAAACCCCCCCCCCCCCCCCAACACCAAGCACACCAGGTGCTGAATGCATCAGTGCTGTAAATCAGACTCACAAGCCTCCCCCACCCCACCCCCCAGGAGTCAGCCCATACCTTTCATTATCTAGAGAGAAACTGCTTAAGCAGCTCCTTCACTGCAGAGAAGTTTAAGGCATTAAATATGCCAAAACAAACAGGGCATTTGGACAAGCTCACACCAAGGTAACAGCAAAACCCCCCTTTACCCTGGTGTAAACAGAAGTGAATGAAAAATCTGAAGTTTTAGGCTTCAGAGCACTGCAGAGCAGTTCTCAGCTCTGCCCAACAGTAGTTTGGAGGACACAGAGTGAGGTTTCAGGCCCAGAGGACCACACTAGGTAAAGAAACACCCACAGTGTGAACGCCAAAATGACTGCTTTGGGCTGCTGGGTTGCTGCCACCTAGCACCAGAGACAAGTAGATGTTCATCTGGCTCAGCTGAAGATGCAGGGCCCCAGAGGGGAGGCAGGACTCACAGCATGCTGCATGCGGACGGCCTCCAGCGGGTAGTCCCCCTTGGCGGTCTCTCCGGAAAGCATGATGCAGTCTGCTCCGTCCAGGACAGCGTTAGCCACATCGCTGCCCTCGGCACGGGTCGGGCGAGGTTTCTTGATCATGCTCTCCAGCATCTGGAAGAACAAGACCAAAGAAATCAAGGCACTTGCAGAAGGAACCAGCTGGTTTTTTTTTCACTAGTGCACTTCACTATACAGTACAGATGAGGCTGCATCCTGTCGTCTGCCCTAAAACTCTGGGAGAAGACTTCTCCCATGGGTACAGTACAGAGAAGGGCTTGGTCCATAACCAGCTTTAAATTAAACCATCTACCAGTGATAAAACTCACCCATTTCATTTTGTATCCATTCTACATTTACTCCCTTCCCAGGGAGATGTAAACCCAGATGACACCACAGACAAAATATCCTGACTTTCTGTGAGAAAATAACAGGAAATTAAGGAGGAGGATTGTAAACGTGCTCAAGTGACCCACACACAGGGTGCTGAAAAACAGGTTTATCACACCAATTGTTTAGTATTATGTGTTTGACAAGTACAACGTCCACACTCAGATAACACAGGCCTGCGATGGACTCAAGGGCACCTTAACGAACATCCCTGAGATTCCTGCCCTGCTGCTGGAGAAGATCAAAACACAAGAGATAACTCTGGCTGTTAGAACTCTCAGAACACAGGTGAGAACAGCAAGGCTTGAGCTCTCACTCCCTCACTAACAAGGGCTCTCTCACTCTGCAGCACTTGCATCCCCCACCTGTATCTCTCTGCCTAAGTGTTGCTTCAGAGATTGCCCCGATCCGCAAGTATTGGGATTAAATCTGTTCTTTGCCTTTCAGCCATGGTTTTGTGGTTGTTCCTGTGTCTCAGCTGTGTCAGAATTTTTACTTCTCGGCACAGGGTTCAGCCCAGTGAACTCAGAGCTCTTCAGAGCTGAGTACTGCATTAGACACCTTTACAGAAAGCGCAACTCCAGCCACATGTTCCCAAATTAGCATCTAGGGGGGTGGTTTTTTCATCTAGAAACAGGCACACAGCAAGGTCTGCACCAACTAAATTCATCTTCATCCAAGAGAAGATTTCAAATTCTTTATATAATGCAGTCAGGCAAGTAAACTCAGAGCAGCTAATGACACCAAGTCCTAAGCACTGAAAAGAGCAGAAAAGAGTGTAGTTTTGCATGAGGATCGCTCTTCCTACCCACTTCTCCTAGATGCTGGTAGAAGTCCACACACCAAAGCCTGGACAGCTCTTATCTTCCCCAGGTGCTCGACTTCCTCCCCACTGGGCAAACATCACCCACTTCCTCATCAAACACCGCCTGAGGCAGTGGTTTCATTTAGTAGTTTGTACAGGAAGAGGAAGGAGCACATGTCACTGTAAATGCAAAACCTTGTCCATCTAGAGAAAGTTTTCACTTCCACAGCCTGTGCACAGAGCGAGCACAGCCAGGAAACCAGCCCTCCCAGTGCCTGAGGACTGTCTGTCTGCACATAATCCCTACTGGAACCAGCAAAGCTGAGCATCAGCTCTCCCTCCCTCTCTCACCAGCAGCTCCCAGAACAGTAAGGAGATGGATCTTTTACACAGTTCCTCCCGATGCTGCAGTGTGGGTGCAGCCTGAGAGATTACCCGGGAACCTGAGCAAATCTTCTGTTAGACACAGATGTGCTGCTACAAGATGCCAAGGCAAAGCATAAGCCATGTTTTTTCCCCCCAAAATTTGTCAGCCCAAAAGGCTCACACTCATGAGGTTTTGAGGGGTAAAGCCTTCAGCAGCCACACAAGTCATCCTGTAACCTTAATGGGGAAGACCCCAAACACATCTTTAAAGTGCTTGTGATGAACTGCTCAGCTATGAGCAAAACTTCTTTGCTTTTGGCATCTTGCTCTCTAGTGAAGGCCACCAAGCTCATGCCCTTCCAGTTACGAGCCAGTGCTGAATTTGGAGTACCTGAGTAGCACAGATGATGGGTTTTCCAGCCCTGTTGCAACGCCCAATCATCATCTTCTGGGCAAGGAAGACTTTTTCAGCAGGGATCTCAATTCCCAGGTCACCACGGGCCACCATAATGCCATCACTGGCCTCCATGATCTCATCAAACCTGACAGCAAGAGAAGAGGTTTGTTAACCCATTTGTTCCACAAAGCACCTTCCCATCTGTCCTGTCCTCCCATTGTGAAAGGGAGCATCGCTCTGGAGAGCGATACACAGCAACGCTGTCAGCACATGGCTTTCCCATGTGCCATTTTGGTCCTCTCCAACACCAAGGTAGGAGGAAGAAAAACACAATAGTGTCATAGCACTTATTAGAAAGCTTTAGACAGCAGTTTAAACTATACAAAGATAGTTTGAGAGGAGCGTGAGTTGATCTGCCATATTTTAGTCCGACAGTTTGTCACAGGGTGATTCCCGTGCATCAGCTCACCCCAATTTGCATCCAGAATGGCAACTTTGACAAGTCTGAACTCACACTTGCTACAAAGACCATCACAAATTTCCCCCCACCCACCCAGGGTATTTAGGGAGGCTGTGACACTGTCCCCAACAAGCTCAGAGCATGTGGTAGTTACACAGTGCACTGCTCATACACAGCTACATCACATCCCACGCACATAGGACAGCTTGCACTACCACCCTGTTACTTGGACCAGTAACTCTGCCACTGCTGGCAAGCCAGAGACCAGGAGTCCTGGCTACGACACAAAGGGGGCTGTGTTTTTTTCCCTTGATACAAGGTGACAAACCTGAAGTGTCACCTTCACGAGGCTCACCTGCGCACACCCTCATGGTTCTCAATCTTGCTGATGATCTTGATATTCTTTCCCTTTTCCCCTAGCACCTTCCTGACAGCGTGGACATCAGCAGCCTTGCGGATGAAGGAAGCAAACACCATATCCACATTCTGCTCCACACCGAATTTTAGGTCCTGAATGTCCTTTTCAGAGACCGCAGGCAGGTCGACCGCGGCACCGGGCAGGTTGACTCCCTTCTTGCTGCCCAGCATGCCACCATTCTCAATCTCTGTCATGACATAGTCCTTGCCTGAAACAAACACATTCCCACGGTCAGCATTTACCAGAAATCTCCCCGCTGCCAGCTCCCACACCTCTCCCTGCCCAAGAACAACAGCACCCACAGGGACTGCACACGATAACAGCACATCACTACTATCTCTAGTGGATTTATGCAAGACACAAGCTTGCAATTTACCCACGGGAACACAACAGACCAGTTTAAAACCACATCTATGCTGCCTTTGGACAAGATGCCATTTGTTCTGCGCAGAACAAATGGCATTTCCCCCCAGGGTGCGAGGGGGGGGGGGGAACCCAGCTCCCAGGGTGTAGACAGGAGCCCTGTCATACTGAACTGAGCCCCCCCCCCGCCCCAAAGCCTCACCTCCATCTCCTTACATGCTCTGGGATTAGAGGCAATACCTTGAGGCTACAGCAGTTTGGGCAGCACTACATAAAAAAAGAAAGTATTGTGGGACTAACCTTGCCCCTGCATTACCAGTTAAAGCTGGTTCTTGTCTCTAACCACAAAAGTCAGGGTTTCAGCTGTAAAACTAGTTAAATCCTACACTAAAAATATCAATTTGTCTGGCTGAACATGTTGTGATCATGAGCACTGGTATGCACTCACTTTGGAAGAGGCATTTTAAATGACAGTCTACTGAAGTCCAGCTAAAGGTAGTTTTTTGAAACTTGCTACACTTGGAGCGGAGAAAGTTTTGCTTAAAGACTCACTACAGCATTAAAAACCACATCCTCCTCTCTTTAATACACACCTGCAAGTTAAAACATAGTTAGGAAGGGAAAATTCAAGTACTTTCTGAGGAAAAAACAAATAGTCATAGCCAGAACAGTCATTACACACCTTTCTCCTTAACCAGCAAGGAAATCAGACCGTCATCCACATAGATTTTGCTGCCAACTTCTACAACCTTGGTGAGATTCTTGTAGTCCACCCACAGCACGTTCTCATCGCAGTTCTCCATGAAGGCATCATCCAGGGTCACTTTGAGCGCTGCACCCTTCTTCAGCTCCACTTCTGCTGTGCCACTCTGCATGTCAAAACATGCGCTTCAGCAAAACCAGTAAAAACCAACACACAACCACCTCCCAGCCTGCAGCTGTTGGCCAGAACTTCTGGTAGTTGGCTTGTTACCTCATTTCCTAGAGATTTTTTTTTTTTTGTTGGGAGAAGGCCACAGGCATAACACAGTATCTAGTCTCATGCAGTGAAAGAAGTGGAAGAAAAAAATAAGAGCAACTTACTCCCTTAATGAGTCCAGTTCTAATTTCAGGTCCCTTGGTATCCAGTGCAATAGCCACAGGTCGGTAGGTGATGGGATCGGAGGCAAAGCTCTCTGTAGCTTCTCGCACGTTCTTGATTGTGCCCTCATGATACTGGCAAGGAAAAGAGATGGAAAAATTCAGACTGTTTCTACTCCACAGCTTATAAAAAAAAAAAAAAACAAAAACAACAAACCCAAACTGCTATGCTCCCCAAACGCTGCCTAAGCTGACAGCTCTGCTCTCACATCATGCTCAGTTTCAGTTCTAACTTGAGAATTTAATTCAGACTGAGCTTCCAGAAAAGCTGTGCGTGAAGATACAAGAGCCTTCCCCTGCACAGAAGCAGAGTCTGGCAGTTACCTGGCTCTGCCTTTTGTGCCCCCAGTTGTAAGCCCAAAAGGACAACTGGAGACAGCCCACACTCAGCCAAAGTGATTTTGCATCAGGACACACACACACCCTTTGAAGATGGTCCACCGACCAGCAGGCCTTCAGGAAGAATGTTTCTGAAAGCTTTGCTGAACATCTGTCTGTTCAGCATGGCATGAAAAGACTCCTGAATGCCACAAGAATGTCACAGCTAAGTGACTGCCACCCATGGCTGTTCTCCTACTGACCCACAGACTTCCAGCCTGACCCCTCTTTATCAGTCTCACAGGGGAGGGCAGACTGAGACAAGCTTTTTATAGCTCTTTAGCTTAAGATTTCCCCTAAAGATAAAGAATTTGCTAAGAGCACATTATCCACTTAAGTATTTACATTTTATTTCAAGAGCCAAAGCAATCACAGAGGGAAGTCTGAGACTCCAGTACAACATACCCAGCTTCCAAACTTAGACGTGTGTAAGAGTATTTTTTGCTAATGCTGCCAATTTCAGGACAGAGTTCTGCAGAGAAGCTCCCACCCCAACTACCTCAAATGAGCTTCAGATGACCGGCAGATCAGTTTACTTTACTTACTTAAACAACATTAAGAGATAATCTTGTCTGCAAGTTGTGTAACATCTGACAGACTTTTGCAGATAAGAAATACCCTTTCCCCTCCCTGTGCCCTGGCCCGGCAGCGTTTGACCTGACTCACCTGGAAACACCTGGCTCACCCCACGGCACCCACCCGCCTCGACACGAGCCCCGCACGCGGACTGCGGCATCACGGTGACGGTAGGCCAGCGCCAGGAAAACCTGTGCTGAAGTTCATGTGCCTGCCCTCGGCCAGAGGTACACCACAGCTGATAACTCCTCAGAGCAGGGAAAATTTGATTTCCTGATCAAGTGCGCAAGCGGAGACTGAGAACACCCAGAGCTTAAATGGGTGTAGCACAGGAAACTTGCCTGAACAGTGTTATTCCCATAACCTAGGATTTATTTCCTTTTTAGTTTGATACTGATGACTAACCTGCTCCTCAGGAGTCTGGTTTCCTGAGGAGTTATGCATGCAGAAGAGGAATGCAGGCATAGCTGGAAGTAAAAGCCATTTTCTTTCTACACAAAAGGGTGGCAGCCAGTTGAAGTCCTGTTGAATGCTTTAGGGTGGATGCAAGAACCAAAGTGCTTACAAATGAAAACCCCTTGGGGCTTCACTGGAAATTGAGAGTGTTTCAGAGGAACCAGGACGGGACTGGATACAGCTGATAGCCAAGCTCAACAGGAGACAACAGCAAGAACAGCCTCTGCTGTAATCCAACCTCATCTGTATGAAATGTGCAATTAGATCTTACCAAGACGGAAAGCCACAGTCCCTCTCCTTGACCTCAGCTAAAAAGTAGGCAAACCACAGCAGCAGCTCTGCTGGGCAGCAGCAGTGTGAAAATTCCCAGTTTCAGCCTGGCCACCATCTCCCCGCTGAGCCACCAAGCAGCAGCATTTGGCTACTAAGAGGCAGAGTTATTCCATGCTACCCCTTTTTCAGGCAGATTTTGCCAACTGCAACCCTTGCACCGACGCTATCCCTGGGTGTTTAGTCAAGGTCTGACGGTTCTCCCCAGTTAACCATCAGACCTTCTGATTTTGACAGTGCCCTGTGGCCTTTAAAGGCCATGAGGGTGACAGGCCAAGCTGTTACACACTGCAAGGCTCACGGTTCACTAAGTAAAGCCACCTACAGCTGCTGCTGGCTACCGTCTGACATTTTGAAAGCTGGAGAACAGCCAAGGTAACAGAGGAAAAAAAAGAGACAACTCAGCAGGAAGGCGCAGGGTGGCATTCTAGGCAACCTGGAATGGGATCCTCAGCTCCTCCAGTATCGCCGAGGATCTCACTTATTTATATCAACCAGAGCTCGTCCACCACCAAGAGTGTTGATTTCTTTTGACCTTATTCTTTTAAGTACCACCTCCCCAGAAGCGTGGCACAAACCTCATGACTGCCAGGAACCCAAGCGAAGCAGGTGGTTAGGAGTCCAATTCTTTCAATTATGCAGGGTAATTACTTCAAATCACTAACAGCTCTCTTCTGAGACAAGGTTATTCATTGATCGCCTGTTTGCAGAACCCCCAGCAACAAAACAAGCAGCGAGATGGACAACTGATAGTTTGTTCTCCTGCAGAGGTGTGTGGCAAAATAGGAATGTTTTTGGCTTCTGCTATTAATTGAGAAGTAGCAGCTTTGTACAGCAAATGGCAGAACTCAAGTAAATCACAGCAAGCAGTTGGCAAACAAGTGCCAAATACCAGTTACCTGGCTCCGTGGTACAGAGAAGGGTGTGGAATCGATTAGAACTGCTTTCCAAAGGGCTCAGAGAGCACACTTGAATGTTATCAGCAATTACACAGGCTCGATTTGTACAACCAGCATGCCTTCCCCAAAAGGAGAGCTGTTTCGCCTTCCCACACCAAGGCCAGTCTGGACTACACTGGATTTCCCTCTTCTGTGAGGGAGAGGGTCAGCAGACACGCACAGCCCAGTGGGGCCTTATCAGCTCAGATCCTACCCTTACCTCGTGGGTGCCATGAGAGAAGTTGAGGCGGGCAACATTCATTCCAGATTTAATCATTTCCTTCAGTTTCTCCACCGAGCGGGAGGCCGGGCCTAGGAGGAAAAAACAGTTTGAATATTAACTTTGTAAACATAATGAGATAACCTACAGGTGTCAGGCTGTTTCATGTGGAGGAGAAAAGGCATAATGGATACAGGGCTTGCTCAGCACTGAAGCAGCTCATCCCTACAGGAGCAGGGATTGCTTTAACTTGCCTTGAGGAGCAGAGCAGAACCTGACTGGCTCCCACTTTCCCAGCTACTGATTCACTCCCAGCAGTAACACGGGTTAGACAGACATGAGAAAGCCGTGTTCTTTCAACACACAAGTGCAGCCCTGGCAAGGGATGAAAGCTGAAGCCTTCCCACAATTTCCCTAACAAGTTTCACCAATGCAGGGCTTCACAGCTGTGATTCTCTTCTATCTAGGCATCGCCTACCAATGGTGCAGATGATGCCGGTGTTTCTCGCGATGGTTGGCTCCGAGTCGATGTCCAAACGGCACATGTGCTCCAGGAAGGTGTCTGCCATGGCAGCATGCAGCTGCTGGGTCTGGATGAAAGCAGTCCCTGCATCGTGGTGCTTCGACATCGTTGCTGGAGGCTTTTGTCTGGAAGAGATGAAAGCGGTGCCAGGTTTAGGAATCACTCAAACTTGCTCATCAAGCAGATACACCAACACACCCACGTGATGAATATGGAGGTAACAAGAAAGCTGCTAGTGGGTCAGACTATCTTTATGTTCCTACTTGAGAGTCTTAAGATACAGGCAAGACACGTTATCCCCCACATACACCACCCAGAGCTCACCTGCCATCTATGCAGATGTTCCCTTCATAGCTTCTCTTCATTGCCAGTCTTCCCTTGGAGCTACACAACGCAACAAAATTCAAGCACTTGAGTGCGCAGGCAGAGACCCTGCCTCCTCCCTCCCAACTCTCTAGTCATTTCTCCTACGGGCCACCACTGCATTTCCCACCGCAACCAGGGACCGGGGCAACTCGGCACCAGCATGACTGCAGATACACTCTGACACGGGCAACCTTCTGCCAAGAAAGGCCTAATCACAGCAAAGTCCACCTAAGCTTAAAACTCATCCTGTAAGCCCGTACAGGCAAGTAGGTTTGAGTTGCTTAAACACAACACCTTGGTAGAGAATACAGGAAAGACTTAGAGTTTCTTTAATATGCTCAAGGTCTCTCTACAAGCAGATGTTTTGATCTTGCCTGTCCCCTGCATTCCAACTCACCCAGGGCAGCAGAAAACCACCACAAGGTTTAAAATCAGTTAATTGGGGGTGGGGTGTTCCCCCCCCTCTCTAAAGTTGGATCAAAACACCTCTCTGAACTCAGGCTGCTTGCCTCTACAGGACTAGATCATCCCCACAGCAGCAGCAACAGCCTGCAATCCCAAGAGGAAGATGAACTGAGGCTTAACAGCCTGCTAGGGCGGAAGGACACTCATTTTCCAGAAGCAGTAGTGCCCCCGGGCATTTCTAATAGCACACTGCAAGCCACATGGCAGTAATTTCATTTTCAAGTAGAAGTTGCAACTAAAAGCCTTTTGTCCTTTCCGACCTGCCCAGGCTAGATTGCCAACATCCAAAAAGCTTCCAGTAAAAGAGTGATGTAAGGCGGCTATCAGCACAGGCAGATCACTAGTCAAACTTCAAATAGCAGATTTGAGTTCAACCACCATGCCCTGGGCACGCAGGGGATGGTGTTTAAAGCAGGCTGCTCTTTCATTATCTCACCTAAGAGAGAAGCCTTTAGCACGGCATTTGTAGAAACAGGGGCTGCTGCTCAGCTAGAGGCAGGGGGGGAGCAGGAGGTTTATTTTGCCTGCTTCAACCAGCCAAAAAAACCCCAAATAATATCACAAAATGGTGTTAGCTGCACACATCAGCTGGCTCAGCACATTCTGTGATTCAGCTTTGATACAGAGGAAATAATAAACCCAAAAGCTTCATCAGAGCTAGCGAGGATGACCAGAGTGAAGCCCTGCCTCCAAGATACAGGCAAGGGAGATCTCCTGCCAGCTTGCCATGTGCCTGCCTGGTGCTGCAGAGGCTCTCTTCGCCCTGATGCTCCTCCCCTGGGCCGCTTCTGCTCTGCAGACCTTCCCCACCTACGTGCAGATCGTGCAGATCCTCTTACAGGCAGCCCTGACTCACCACCGCCTGGCTCCCCATGCGGCATAAAGGAGTCAGACCAGCAGAAAAAAAGAAAAAAAAAAAAAAGAAAAAACCCCACACACATAATTTGTCCTGGCAAAGCCTCCTTCCCCTCAGCCCTGCCAGAAGCTGCTGATTCACCGGAGTCAGTACAAGAAAGTCTGCCCACATAAAAAGCCTGACAAAGTCCCATTATGATAGGAAAACTCACTGGTCAGCCCTGAAACACTGTGTTTTAGCCCTCTAACACTTGCCGCTGCATCCTCCGACACCCGCGGAGCAGCATCGGCTTCTCTAGATGCCAAAACAAATAAACCTTTGCTGGGAAAGCACCTCCACACAAAGTCAGGCGAGCAGGTCTGTGCAGCTTCTGGGAATGAGAGGGATATGAAACAACGGGATCCCCAGAGCATGACTTGGAAGTTTAAGGACAGGCAGGTGAGCTCTCCCTATCTCATGGAAATCCCCCACTCACTCAAGTCCTTTGCAAACATAATTTTAAACCCCCTAAAGTCTTTCTAAATATACATAAAGGGAAAGAAGAGTTAAGTTCCCCTTCAGAATCCCCCTCATCAGATTTTCCAGCAGTTCAGTGAGCTCAGAAAAACTAACAAGTCATCATGACCTTGTCCAGGGGCGAGAGCAGAGACGCAGCAGCCAAAAAGTATCCCAAATACCCATCTGCCCACAGCACCGTGCCCTGCCACCAACAGCTTCACTTTTCCCTCCTGCCTCCCACCACCACCTATTTACAAAGCACAGTCTGAATTCTACTGGAAGGACCAGTCTTATTAATATAACAGGAATGTATGGCATTTCCCAATACCCAAGGCTTGCTTTTTTAGAAATCAGAGGAGCAGGGACTTCAAGGGCACCCAAAGACACTGAGCACTCAGTCTGCCTGAGCAAGGGAGGGGTGCAAGTGATCCCTGACAAAGCCTGAATGTTTCCAGCACTGAATAAATCCAAATTCCTCCCTCGGGGCATAATGATTAAATACCTAAGTTTATTACTTGGGCTGCCTGTGCTTCAGACAGGGCATCTGAAGATGTCTGTAACTCCCCAGCTCTTGAATATTCTAGAAAGAGCCGTTTGAGGTCAGGACAACCAGTTATGTAGTAGCGAGGTGACTAAGTCCAGCCAGCTCATCCTGCGGTCAGCTGAGAAACCCTAAATCCACAGCACCTTCGGATCTGCCCTCCAGGAAAGAGAAAAAAAAGGCAGTGGCAATCCCCACCCCGGCAATTCCCACCCCAGGCCAAGCCCCTGCTGTTATCAGCGACAAAGGGAAGTAGAAACTGCAGTAACAGGGCCTGGAAAGGACTATCCCCAGACAGAGAGGGTATTAACCACTGCTACACCAGGCAAAGATGTTTTACTGCCTGTAACAGTTGCAGGCTCGCAGCAGTTCGGGTTTTATTACCTCTCTATGGGTCAACCTGCCTTACACAACCTCATCATACTGCAGAACAAGGCTGCTCATGCCCAGCACCCTTGGCTGGAGGGAGAAATGGTCTGAGTTCACACTTATATTTGAGAAGGGCAGGGTTAAAAAACCAGGCACGCCTTCAGATTCCCCCAAAAAAAAAAAAAAAAGCCTAGAAAAACATCAGCTTTGGTCGGTCCAGAAGCAAAGGGGCCTCAATAACAACATCCAGCTCTGCAGCAAAGCAGTTAAGGCAGCCCATCAACTCCCCTTGGAGAGAGGGGAGGACCTTGCGTTCCCCCATGGGTGGCTGCCACAGGAGGTGGCATCATGCCCTTATGTAAGTACAAGATGGCCACCCCAAAATGCCACCTCCTTTCTGCAGGGCTGGATGGCACCCAGAAGCCACCACCTGCTCCCAGCTGGCTTACACTCTCCCTGGCAGTGAGATGCAGAGGAGATACCCACTGCTCTGCAATGGATTTTCAGCAAAGGAGTTATGGGGACGGGGAAGGTCAGGCACCGGGTAACATCCCTGCCTGCAGACGGATTAGCCTTGCTTTAGCCAAGCCTGTCTTCTCTGGAGGGCAAAGGCACACAGGAGGCTTAACAAAAAAAAAATAAAATTAAAAAATTAACCGAGTAGAGGTGACAAGCATCAGATATCTGGCAACGAGAAAGCCTTATCTGGAGGGTATTTGTAGTGCAAGCACACCCACCGCCTTAACCTTGCTCTGTGTTGCTCCAACAGAGGACAAGGAGCCTCTCAGCCTGACCCCGCACCAGCAGAAACCACCCAGCTGCTTTCAAGGGAGCTGTAAAAATGTGTTTTTTTCGCATTATAAAAGAAAGTCTGGATTGGGGTGGTGGTTGTTTTGTTTTTTTTTTTTCTTGTGTTATCATTTACATTTAACTATAACTCTGGGTAGATGTATGGATGCCTCAGCCGCATCCCCAGCTGCGGGCCGGGAATTCGCTGCGCGCCCAGCTGCAGGCGGCAGCCACAAGGTACTGCAGCCCCATTCGGTACGTGCCATCCATCACCATCACCGGCAGATAAAGGGCGAGCACGTGGTCCCGCAGCCTGGGAAACGTTCTGTTGGCATCAAATTAAATTATCAGCTCGGCACGCAGAAAGGGAATTAACCCTGGTGTTGGATCACCCCACAAAAGGCCAAGAAATTAAAGTCTGGGGGGTTGGGTGGGGTTTTTTTGGTAAAATTTACAACTTTGGGTGGATAAAGAAGCAGGTAGTCAAAAGAAAGGCAGGCTGCCGGAGCAACGGGGTCACAGGCCGCACCGCAGGCTCTGCAAGCTCGTTATCTAGTGAAAGTCGAAGTTTCTCGGTAGGGTTTGGCAGGCAAGAGTCCCCGGTTCACACACGTGGCTGGGAGCAGAGCATCCTGCTCGGCAGGAGCATTTCCTCAACATGGCCATGGCTTGGAAAAGAGTTGGCATCAGCAAGACCCATAAGGCCATCAAACTCCAACTGCTCTAAATTAGCCTAAATTCTGCTTTATAAATGGGGTGTGGGGCAGAAAATTATTTACCTAGGACCGCATGCGTGTATTTTATTTCATTTTTCTTTAATTAAGCACTGCTCGTTGCACAACGAGCCTTGAAGTTTCCCTGGAGGTGTCCGAGTAATCAAAAAAAAAAAGAAAAACCTTTTTGTCACCCAATTTTTAGGCTAAGACAAGTCAGGAGCAGCAGCAGCACCGGAAGGGAATAAACGGCGGCCAGAAAGTCAAGCCATTAACATCACAAAAACCTCCTTGAAACACTGATTTCGGCTAACCTGGGCCCCACCGATAACTACCCGCCTTATCGGAACAAAGCCGGTTGTTAAAGGTTGCCGTCTACTCCTAATTAATCTGAGGAGACAGTGGGGAGGCTGCCATTGTCCGCCGACAAAAGCCCTATTCATGCCCAGCAGAGAAGGCTTAAACACGCTCTTCACAGTTCAAGGGACTGTCCCATTCAATCGGGCGTGCCGGGACCGGCGTAATTACGGCAGGAGATTAATTGCGATGGGGCCTCCTCCTCCGCCGGGGGACGGATAAATAGGCCGCAGCATCACCAGACCGTTTACGTGCCATGAGGGCCGGCTCGGCGAGGGTCGCGGGGAGGACGACACCGGCGAGGCCTCTCCGTCTGACTCACCCTCCCAGCCGACTCCGTGATGGCGTAACGGCTGTACCGCACCCCTTTCCTGGTACCCGGTCTCACCGACCGACACCCCCGTACCCAAATCCCCGTCCCGCCGAGATGTGCGACCCCCCATCGCCACCCCCACTTTCCCAAGGTGCACCGCGCCCCTCAACCGCTGCCTGAGGGAGACCCGCGCCCAGCGCCAGCTGAGGGGAAGGATGGCGACTGAGGTGGGGGTGATGGCGGCAGGCACAGCGGCTCGCTCGCCCTCCACGGCCGCCCAGCTGGCCCTCAAGCCGCCGTTACCTGCTACAACTACTGCCGCTGCTACTGCTGCCGCCACCCGTCCTTGCCCGTTCTCTCCGAGAGCCGCCGCTCCTCTGCGCGCCGCCCCGCCTGCCCCGCCAAGGTGATCCCGGCCGGTGCCGCAGCACCGCCCCCCTCCCGCCGCGGATCCCTCCGCCTCGCCTCGTTGAGAGCGCCGGGACTCCTTTCGCCAGCGGACGCGCAAGGCGCGGAGGGAGGAGGGCTGCGACCAACGCACGCGCCCGGCCGGCCAATGAGGCGACAGCGCAGCCGCCCCGCACGCGGGCGGAGAGTGGCCGCCGCCTTAAAGGGACCGTGCCCCGCCCCGCCAGTCTTAAAGGCGCCGTGTCTTATCGCCGCCATCACGTCAGCCCCCAACAGCCCCGGAGCGCTGGTGGGGCCCGCGGGGCCCGTCTGTCTGGGGCAGGCAGCGGTGCTGGGCGATTGGTGTGGTGTGGGAGGGTCCTCAGCCTTCTCCCCGCCCGCTGACTGGGGACCCAACTGGGTGCTCCGCACTGGGGACACCAGTGCTGAGACTACGTGAACACCAGGCTAGGGACTTTAGGGACCCAATGTGGATGCTCTGCAGAGGGACCACGGGGACACTGTGCTGGGGACACCATGCTGAGTCCATGGGGACACCAGGGTGGAGATGCTGGGGAGCCTGGCCTGGGGACACAGGGGATCCCATGCTGGAGACATTGGGAACTCTGTCCTAGGGCCATGGCATTTTCTGGGGACATTGGGGACCCATCACAGCTGCTCTGCACTAGGACTGTGATGACCCTGTGATGTGGACACTGGGGACCAAATGAGGACACTGCAGTGGAACCACAGGGACACTGTGCTGAGGACACCGTCCTGAATCTATGGGGACACCAGGCTGGGGGACCCTGGGCTGGAGACACTGGGGACCCTGTGATGGGAACATGGGAGACCCCACTCTGGGACCGTGAGGACACCATGCCAGCCATTTTGGTGTTTTGGGAGACCAAATAGCCACCCTGTGCCAAAACCATGGGGACTCTGTGGACCCTGTGGGGATCCGTGGTCTTGGGACACTTGGGACCCTATGCTGGAGGTGTTGTGGATCCTACCCTAGGACTATGGGGACCTTTCTGGGGACACTGGGGACCCTATGATGGGGATATTGAAACCCTGTGTTGGGGACCCAGCATTAGGGACTGGAGGTGTTAGGGATTCCATCCTAGGACCATGGGGACCTTTTCTGGGGACACTGGATGGATGCTCTGCACTGGGACCACGGTGACCCTACGCTGGGGACACTGGTGACCATGTCATGGGTCATGGGGCCACCATGCCAAACATGTGGAGACCCACCATGGCCACTCCATGGGGGACCCTGTGCTGGGGANGTCCCCCCCTCCTTCTCGGCATTGGCCGAGGCCACACGGTGGCTCCTGTGTGGCCCCCACTTGCTGTCCCCCTCCCGCTGTCATCATCCTCCTGCTCCTCCATCCCGCTGTCCCCATCCCACTGTCCCCTTCCTGCTCCC
>VXBJ01006505.1:3985-14372 GCA_013400055.1 Nycticryphes semicollaris | reverse complement strand
GTGGAAAGAGGGATGGAGGGAAGGATGAGGAGGGATGGAGGGAAGGATGAGGAGGGATGGAGGGAAGGATGGAGGGAAGGATGAAAAGGGATGAGGATAGGGATGGAAAGAGGGATAGGGAGAGAGATGGAGAGAGGGATGGATGGAAGGTTGGAGGGAAGGACAGGGAGAGGGATAGAGGGACGGATGGAGAGAGGGACTCAAATCCCGGTTTGAAACACACACACACACAGACAGTCCCAGGCACAGAGCTCCCCGCACACACTCAAGGACATTTTTGGAGAAACCACAGCACCTGCCATGCTTTAGGGGAGCCGAGCCCTGCTGCCAGGTCCCCTGGGGCACAGCAGGGGGTGCAGCAGAGCCAGGCCTCCCCTATTCCCCTGTACCTCTCTGCAGGGCCAGGATGAGCAGGGGTCAGTAGGGTCTGTTGGCATCTTTCGGCCGCTTTAGCTGGACTTTTAGCCTCTTCATGCCAATCTGGAAGCCGTTCATGGCCTGAATGGCTGCCTGAGCGCTCGTCGGATTGTCAAAACTGACGAAACCTGAGGACGAGGTGACAAGAGGAGTTTGTCACTGGAAACAGCCTTCCTTTCCATGCCTTATTTCAACAGAGGTGTGGAAATCCCACAGGATGCTCCTGCAGGAAGCCTCAAGTGAAGCCCCATGTTGGGGAGCTGGGAGAGGGGGATCATGGGGTAACAGTGCAGCCCCAGGGATGGGATGAAGGCATCTTTGGGAACACCAAGGTCTGCAGAGACAGGGTCTGTGGGGACACCAGCATAACAAGGTCCACAGGGACACTGGAGTGGTCAGCAGGGACACTGCGGTGATGGGATTTGTGGGGTCCCTCAGGTAAAAGGGTCTATCAAAGTGACAGGGACTGCAGGGACACCAAGGTGATGGGAATTTGGGGCTCACGGAACACCTGGGTGACTGAGGTGATGGAACCTCCAGAGACACTGGGGTGACACAGTCCATGGGGACACCAAGGTGAGCAGGTCTGTGAAGATGGGGTTCGGCAAATGGGGTCTGGGGACACCAGGGTGACAGGATTTGTGGGGCCACCAAGGTAACACAGGCTACAGGGACATTGTGGTGACAGGTCTGCAGGGTAGAGTGTGCTGATGGCAGCAGTGGCACTCAGCCACATGAGCAGATGTGGAAGCGGCAAGCGGTGACCAACCCTCCCTGGCAGGCACATGGGGCGGTTCACCAGGCTGAGGACACAGGGGACAGCTTAAGAGGGGACAGCAGCAGGGTATGTCCTTCTGTCCTGGCATGGTGTGGGACAAAAAACTGCCCTTTGGCCCTGGGACAGAGAGCCATGTGGCTTTGGTCATCCATTGGTGCTGGCCAAGAAAAACCTGGAACAACAGGGAGAGCTGGACCCTTGAGCTGGAAATGTTGGGGAGACAGAACCCCAAGCTGGGACATCTGGGAGAGCTGAACCCCTGAACTGAGACATCAGGGAGAGCCAGAGCTCTGAACTGGGACTTCTGGGAGAGCCACACATTGGGACTTACCAAAGCATTTACTCTGGTTGGTGGCACGGTCCACAAAGACTTTGGCAGAGATGACATTGCCAAAAGGCAAGAACATCTGGGTGAGCTCCGCATCCCCGAACTCCTGGGGCAGGTGATAAATAAACAGGTTACAGCCTTCGGGACCTGGGTGACACACAAAGGAGAGCCACACATCAGCCACGAGGCGGGGGGTCACCCGAGGTTTGGGGGAGAGGAAGCAAGGAGCCGCCGGCCCCATGGCAGGGTGCCCTCCACAACCCCTCACCTTCTCGCTGCTGCTGCGGGATGATGGGCGCTTGCTGGGGAAAGGCTTGGCTGATGGGCGCGTAGGCAGTGGGATACGCTGCTGGGGGAGAGGAACGTGGAGCTGAGACCCCGACACCCACCCCGCTCCTGCCACAGCCCTGGGAAGGGCTAGGGACAGGCATGTCCCCTGCTACCACCCTTGGTGGAGGTGCCTCTCCTGCCGTGCTGGCCAAGAAAATGCCATTTCCACCCCTGCTGGCATGGCCCCGGCCTCCTGGCACCCCCAGGATGCAGGAATGGCTCTCCCAGGAGGGACGCTGGTGGCAGCAGTAATACAGTCTCAAGGCTGAGGAAAGCCAGCACTTTTGGTTGAATAAAGCCAACAACTTGGGGTCTACAACGTGATTTTCTCTTCAAAATCACTGTTAGTGCCCCTAATTAAATGACTGCCAGGCTCAACGTACTTCTATAGGATGCTCTGACTCCCTTCTCTCCACGTCCCATCTCCTGGGCCATTGGATTTGGCCACACAATGAACATCTGAGGATTTTCGATGTTTTGGTGCCTCCACGGCCATCTCTACCAGTGGGCTGACACGTCAGCAGGATCCAGCATGGAGCCGGCTCCCTGTCACCCTCCCAACCTCATCCCCTCTCCTGGGCACGGCCACCAGCTCTTCCCCAAGGAGTGATCTCAGCCCAGGGGGCGTTAAAACTCACTTTCCTCCACCCAAAATTTGCACGGAGAGGGCTGTGCTGGGAGCACATCCTTGTTGGTGGGGATGAGGGGACGGCGCTCTGCATCAGCGTCACCCCGGAGCTCCTACAGCCCCCCGCACTCAACACATTAATCCATGCCCAAGCACACTGCCCTCAATCCTGTGGTTCAACCCCAAGGTGATATTTCCCCCTCCAGAAAAAAAATAATAAGCAGAAAAGAGCAGGGAGAGAAGTGCAAAGCGAAGTTTGAGACCTGCATAGTGCTGCATGCCCGCGTAGGCTTGCTGGAGGGGGTCTGCCACCGTGGGGCTTTGAGCTGGGAAAAGAAAGAGAAGGGAAAAGGAAGAGAGAATAAGCAGGAGAAACCCCAGGAGGAGCGGCTCCCGTGGGAGGGGGCTCTCGGCCAAGCACCACCGCGGAGGGGCTGCTCTGCAGGAGCCCAGTGCATCCTCACGCTCGCAAAGGTGGCGATGCCACGGGAGGAGGGATTTTGGTGTTCCATTGACGTGTCCCCGGTGTGTGGGGAGCACCCCCCAGGAGGGTTACCTGGGTAGGGGTGGATGCCGTTGGTGTAGATGGTCTCGGAGGCGGGCTGCCCGTTGGTCTGGGGCGGCAGCGGGCTGAAGCCGTTCACCCCGATGGGGGTGGCGATGCTGGGCACGGGCGCCGTGCTGATGCCGGGGGGGGTGCTCGTACCTGCGGGAGGGAGGCATCAGCGCTGGCAGCCCCCTTCCCGAGGACATCAAGCAGGACAAGGGGGAGCTAATGGAGGTGGGGGGTGTCATACCTGAAGAAGGGGTGAGGGGGGCAGCCACCAGCCCGCTGACATTGAAGGCGGCCATTTGCTGCATCTGGGCAGCGGCGATGGCTGCCATGGGGTTCAGGCAGGTCCCCTGCGCGGCCGCCATCAGGGCCGCCTGCTGCTGCATGATCTTAAGGAAAGAAAAGGCAGGGGAAAGGGGAAAGAGAGCAAGAGGCAGAAAGAAGAGGAGGAGAGGGGAGGATAAATTAGCATCCACCAACGCACGGGGGCTCGGAGGGGATACATGCCACCCGCTGCCAGACCCAGGAACAGGAGGAGGTCTCAGTCATGCTAAAAAGAGGGACCGCTGTGCCCTACAGCCATGCCACCCTCACTCGGAGGGAGTGAAACCTTCTGTTGTGCCCCAAAATGGGGATGCAGCAACCCCAATGGGCGCCTGCACCCACTTGGCGCTGGTACAATCCCAGACAAGCTTTCACAAGCAAAACCAGATCCCTCCTTCAACCGTAGGACTCCCCAGAATCGCACCCCACCCCCGGGTCCCAGCCAGCACCAGCCCCTACCGCTTGCGTGTAGGCCCCGTAGGCGCCAAACTGGATGGTCATGGGGTTGAAGATGCCCAGCTGCCCCGCCATCTGATGCATCCGCCGCAGGGTCCTCTCCTTATCCGTGTCCGCAAACTTCACCACCAGGCTGGATGAAGCGCCCTGGGATAGAGGGGGGAAGACGGGGCTGACGGTGGGGTCCCAGCCATGCCCCCCCAAACGTCTCCATGCTCTGCGGAGGGACCCTCTGGCTCACAGCGGCCGCAGTGTCCTCAGCCCCGGAGACACTGCCTGGTTTGGCAGCAGCAACCAGCGATCGATGCGAGGTTTAATTATAGCTGGCTTTTCTCCCCGGCGGCGGCTCCCTGACCTCTGTTTCCTTTCCCCCCACCCCCTCCTCGTTCACAATTTTGACCTTCGGCGTTAATTAAGCAGCCCCTTTCTCCAGCGCAGAGGGAATTAGCCCCATGTGCCCACCCCCTGGGGTTCAGCACCCAGGCAGGGATGAACCTTGCGGTGATCCGGCCAACAAATTGCCAGGTCCATCAGATTTTGATCCAATTAAGACAGGGGATCAAATTAGCCGGTGACTGGATTACGCAGGCAGCGAGGGGCTGGGCAGGGCAGGGCGAGAGCCCGGCACTTACCGGCATGGTTTGGCTGCCGTGGAGGCTGTTGATGGCAGCCTGTGCCTCGGCGTGGCTGCCGTATTTCACAAAGGCACAACCTAAAGGACAGAGAGGGGACAAGGGAGAGCTTGGATTCAGCTGCTGCCAGGCTGGCAGCTCCCAACTTCTATGGGTCCTGGCCATAGGAGGCTCCCCTGGCTCCCCCAAGCCCACCTTTGCTAGCTCCATCAGGCCCTCGGAGGATGGTGCACTCCTCGATCTGGCCGAAGGGTTCGAAGAGGCGCCGGACATCGTCCTCACTCTGCTGCTTCCCCAGCATGCCCACAAACAGCTTCCTGTCTTCTAAAAACAAAACCAAGCCCATCAGAGAAGGGGATGCCACTCACCATCCCATCCCCTCATCCCAAGTTTGCAAACAGTACACGAAGGGGAAAGAGCCAGGTGACACCAGAGCCCGGGGAGGGAGCGATGCCAATCTGGCAGCAAAGACACAGGGTTTATCACCTCCATCCTACAAAATGCTCAGATTGGGAAAACATCTACGGGGAAATTGCCTAAGGATGAAGCTGGGAGAGCTGGATCACACTTCAGGGACCGGAGCTGGAGCTTTCCCCAGGGATGGAGGAGCTGGCTCCCCCAGCACCGATATGGAATACAGCTGGGAAACAAAGAGAGCCCACAAGCCCGCAAAACAGCGGCGATTTGCCTTCGTATGATTGACTCGCAGAATAACCCGCAGCCTCCGGCCATGCCCAGGGGACATAAATAACCCAAACACGAGAGAAGGGAGAGTAAATAATGAGAATTTCATGATTATTACCAGCATCTGTCTTGCCTGGCCACGTGCTCCCGCCGTGTGCTAATGGCATTTGACAAAGAAAATAAGGTACCCTGTCAAGAGCGTTGCCGGGGAAATAAATAAATAATGGCAGGAGACGATTAATGCTCTGTCCGTTAAGGTACCGGGGAAATTAGTTAAGGGAATAGGGCTTGTGTGTTGTCTAGTTAAACATAAACCATCTCCCGGCGCAGGTGGCCGGGGAGAGCGGGTTCGGCTGCCGAGCATCGCCTCCTGGGCAAGGGGGCTGGAGCCGAGCGCCCCAGCTCACCCATCGATTTTTAATCCTTCACCAATTAGGCTCAGTAAGTGGGTAATTTATTTGCTGGGTCCCTCTGGGATGTGCCGGGACCAGCTCGTATCGCGTTTAATAACCTGTTTTGAATAAAGGGGGGGATGTAGAGGAGGGGTGTGTCATCTACCCCAGCCCCACGTGAGCACCCGACTGCGCCTACGTGCCCAGCGCCTGCTTGTGGGAAGGTTGGAGGGTTTTGATCCCATTCCTGCAATTTTGCCCAAAATTATCAATTCAGCCTGAAAACATCCAGGGAGAATTTGGGGGTGGGGTGTCAGCAGTTTCTGTTTGAGAGGGGCTCAGGCCACATGTGGCTGACTCCTATGTGCCCTGACTCTGCTCTGGGTGGGTAATTAGGCAGTTTGATAGATGAAGGGGCTGATGAGAGAGCGGCTGGCTGGCGCTCTGCCCAGCATGCCATCAGGATGGTCACGGTATGATGTCAGGATGTCCATGTACGACATCAAGACATCCATGGCATGACATCAGGATGTTCCTCCCCCATCTTCCCCAGGCAGGGAGAACCTAGATTGTGTTGGCTCTGTGCTCTGGTTTGGATGCCACCACCAAAGGCAGCTCCTTCCGCAGGTTTCTCTGCAAACAAACCTCTCTGCAGCAGCCCCTGTGATGCCACCGTGTCCCCTGTCATCCCCCCGGCTGGTTCTGTGGCCCCCTGCCCTCATGAGGCAGCCAGGGAAGCGGGGGGAACCTACCTCCTCGGCCCTCGCTGTCGGCCGGCTTCACCTGGATGGGGCGGTTCATCTGCAAGACACAAGCAGGTGGTCAGTGCCGGTGCCGTGGCCCCCCAAAACCCTTTCCATGGGAAATAGCAGGATTTGGCCCCAACCTGGCACAGGGGACCAGGGTGGGGAGCAGGGGGAAGGACCTGCAAGAACAGAGCCAGGGCTGGTGGCCGCACCGAACCCAGGATGCTGCGGGCAGAGGGCGATGCTAAGGCTCTAGGGACCGATACCCAGGTGCCACAGGCACCCGTTGGGCCACTGGTGCCAGCCTTTGGCCTCCTGCCCGCTTTCCTCGACTGCAAAGGACTGCAGAGATGGCAGCAGCACCCAGCCGGCCCCAGCACCTCTGGTGGCACCGCCACCGCTCTCCTTTTCCCCATTCTCACCCAATTTTGGCCTCCTATTGTGCGCTACCACTGTGGGTACCCGCAAGGGTGACACGCGTGTGTAGCAGGACACACCGGGCCAGCGCACACGTCCCTGGCACGCTGCCCCATGGAGCCATTTCTCCTCCTCCTCCCTCCTCCTCCTTTTTCCCCCCTCTTTTAGCCAAAAAATGCTACAATTACGGCCGTTTCCACGGCAACAAGCGTGCTTCCCCCGCGATGCTGCAGAGCCCGAGCCATGTGCTCAATGGGGTCGTCACGGCAACGGCAGGATGTCACGCATGACGGGGCGGGTGTGTGCGCACAGGGACAGCCGTGCACACGCCTGCAGCCATCGCGCCCCCGTGGGGGTGGTACCCCCACCCTGGGGATCCCTTTGAGCATTCCTGGAGGGGGTCCCCAAATTTAGGGGTCGGGTGGGGGCAGCACCAGCTCCCTCCCCCCTCTGCTCTCCCCGCCCCAGGGTGAGGAAGAGGATGGATAAGGAAGAAGAGGAGGGAGGTTTCCACAGCAACCGCCTCGTCTCCAGGGAAACACGGGGAGAAATGTCAGCGCAGAGCTGGGGATGCTCTAGGGAGGGGACCAAGCCCCCAGGAGCCGCGGTGGCACCGAGGGACACAGGGCCACCTGGCCGCCCTCGCGTTGCCCATCGCATCACTGGTCCCCCAAAACATCCACCCCATCCCAGGGTGGATCCGGCTCACCCCAAACCCCACAGGCTGTGACAGCACAGAGATCTATGGGATCAACACCCCCCCTCCCCTCCATCCTCCATATCCCTGACGTTTCCAGGAGGGAGGGACCCCATTTTGGGGAAGGGGGAGGGGGGAGCTGCCCCCCCCCACCACCAACTCGCCAGTCCCATTTACCAGCGCGACGGTCTTTGATGGAATAAATTTCCCGTGCCCGCTGCTGTATGCTTAATGTAATAAACCTGGCGAGTATGATTTAGAATAACATTTACGGAGCCGCAGAGTGTCATTTTGATGTGTCTCCCGTCTCCGCTCGCCGGTTATTAAACTGTATTGATTCTCCGGGAGCGCCTGATGTTTATAAATGTCAGGCCTCGGGGACCGGCTAACCTACCCCTGGGCTGCTGCACCATGCCAGGGAGAAACTGCCCCAGCCTGTGGACACCCCCAAAAGGGGGTTTTACCCCCCCCTCCCATCACCCCATGCCCACATTGGGGTGTTCAGTGCCCCCCTGCACAAGCTCCTGTGGCACAGGCAGACGGTGTGGGCACCCAGACCTACCTCTGTGCCTGGTTATCTGGCTTCCCACCATGCTCCTGTGCCCACACAGTCACCCACTGCTGCCCAACAGCCCTCCATCCACGTCCTGACAACCAATCAACCACTCAGCCACCTCCCTCTCCCTCCTGACACCCATCCATCCATCACTCAACACCCATCCACCCATTCACCCATCCCTCACACCCACACAACCCCAAGGTACACCCATCCATCCCATAGCACTCATCCATATCGCCAACACCCACCCATCCATCCATGCACCCAATATCCATCCCCAACACCCACACAACCATCCATATACCCATTTCCTCCCCAGATTCACCCATCAATTCACCCATCCATCCACCAATGCCCATCCCCATAACACCCATCCATCCCACAGCACTCATCCATAACCCAACACCCTTCCATCTACCACCCAACACCCATCCATCCCTGTAGCACCCTTACGCCTCACCATCCATCCCCCACCTCCCTACCACCCACCTTTCCACCCCCATAGCAGCCCCACCCACCCATCTCCTCCCCATCCTTGCACACCCCAAGGAGATGCTGACGCACCCAAAGTCACAGGAGACCCTGTCTGGGGTGTCTCAGCACCCAAGAGTCATAGTCACTGTCACCCACAGAGCCCCAGCTACAGCACCCCATGGCCGGAACACTGGTGTGTACAGCCTGAGGGGGTCACCACTGGTTGCTAAACCACCTCCTGACTGCTCAGGCGACTTCTCCCACCCAAGTTCAGCGCCCCTCCAGCAGCCTGGGTACCAAGAGAGACAGCCCAGGGTGAATCACTGACAGGGAACCTGCCCCATAGCACAGGGTCATCCCTGGCCCTCGCTTCTTCCTCAGTGTCACCCTCCTCCTCCTCACACCCACCAGCCTGAGCATCCGGCATGCCACTATGCATCTGAAAGCCGAGACGGAGGCACCGGGTGACAGCGGATCAGCAGGCACCCATGGGAGCCTGGTGCCCACATCACCCCCAAGGGGTCCCCCCAGGCAGCCAACACCGGGTGCAGAGAGCGACAGGCGTTCAGGTACACGCAGCCACCCTTCGCGGCAACAAACACCCTGCCAGAGCCCTGGGGATGAACTCACAGCAAGGGGACACAGCCAGCCTGAAGACAGTCACACCATCACACGGGCATATGACCATCCTTGCACAACCCCCCCACACACACACAGACACGCATCCTCTACAGCCGTGCTCCTGCACACCCCTATGCACAACCGCAGACCCACACACAGCATCCTCCGTGCACACCCACGGCAGCACACTCACTTCAGCACAACCCTCCGCACAACCACACACCTACACAGCCACATGCTGGCACCCACGCACAGCCATACAGCCATCCTAGCACGACTGCACACCCACGTGCAGCTGCACACCTCCCCCAGCCCTGGGTACACCCGCACGCGACACCCCCTACACCCACACACCGGAGTCGTCGTGAGCACATGCCCACCCAAAGCTGCACACCCACACAACACCCTCCCCGCAGCCGTGGATCCTGCACAACCACGGGCGCACACATGGGTGCACAGCTGGCGTCACCATGACGTGGGACACAAAGCTCCTTGCCTCAGTTTCCCCACTGCGGGACCTCCAGCAGCCGCCTGTGGACAGACAGACACTCTGTGCTGGTCACTCCCCCTGGACAGCCACAGCTCCCACCACCCACACACACCCCAGCCCTGCGCACACCCAGACAGCCCCCCCTCCCTAACCCCAACCAGGCCAGCCCACACACTTGTGGGAGTCCACACACACACACACGCACACACTCTCTGCTCCCTGCTCACACCCGGTGTGCACACACACACACTCACACTTACACAGCCACTGCCACCCCGGGTGCACCCACCTACTGCTGCCACCCCTTAGGCCCACATACACCCACTCCCCCAGACCCATGCACACACTCACTGGTGTAAGCACACCCTTAGCAACTACATTCACACACAGAGAGAGTTTGTGGGTGCAAATACACCCTCCCCACCAACATCCACTTGTGCACACCCCGGGGGCAAAACTGTACCTTCGCCAAGACACACAACACACACACACACCCTGAGCGCATCCCTTTGCACACCTGCAGCCACACACACAACACCAACACACAAACCCACGGTGGAAAAATACACCCTCCAGCCAACACGCAAACCCATCCCTGGGTGCAGATACACCCTCTTCGCCAACATGGGCATGCACACACTCCATCGTTGCTCGCAAATACACCCCTGCTCATCAACACCCACCCCCACAAACAAACCCAACACCTGGGTGCAGCTACACCCTCCTCACCAACACCCACACACAGCATCCCTATGTGCAGATACAGCCTCCTCACCAATACCACCCCCCCCGCCAACACCCTTCCCCATCCCCGGATGCAGATACAGCCTCCTCCCTAACACCCACACACTCACAACCCCC
>VXBJ01006504.1:0-37631 GCA_013400055.1 Nycticryphes semicollaris | reverse complement strand
GAGCGACGCGGTGGAGCTGGAGAGGGGGGCGGAGAGACCGAGGGGGAACCGAGGGGCGCTCGATAGGGACGGAAAGGGGCCGGGAAGGGGGGGCGGGATTTAAAGAGGCCGCGCGCGGTTACCGGAGCCGCCGCCGCCGCCGCGCAGCAACTTTACCTGGGTCTCACCACACTGACAACTACCAGCGGCGCCCGCCCCCATCACGTGACGAGGGCGCGGGGGCGGGGCCAGCCCGGCTTCACCCACGTGACGCGTGCGAGGCGGGGAAAAGGGCGGCACGGTAGGGGGCGCTCTTCTGGCGGTACAGGCGTAGTGACGCGCCGCGGTCACGTGAGAGTGGCTCCTCTCCCTGGTCACGTGGTGGGGGCGCGGAGCGGCTTCGGTGGTCCGCCATGTTGTGCGGCCCCGGGCCGGGCCGGGGATGGCGGGGGCCGGCAGCAACTGGCTCTCCGGGGTCAACGTGGTGCTTGTGATGGCCTATGGCAGCCTGGTGAGGCGGGGAGCGCCTGGGGGACGGGGGAGAGCCTGGGGAGTCTGCTGGGCTCCTGTGGAAGTGGGCCTGGGGTGTCGGTGGGTCCCCTGTGAGGCCCATCGTGGGGTGTCCGTGGGGCTCTGTGAAGCTTATGCTAGCGTGTCCGTGGAGCTCTTGTGAGGCTCATCCCGGCTTGTGTGTGGGGGCCTCCGTGGGGTTGGGCCCGGGGTGTCCATGGGGCTCCTATGGGGCCTATCACAGTGTGTTTCTGGGGCCCATCCCGGGGTTAAAGTAAGGCTCCAGTGAGAGACGACCCAGGGTGTCTGTGGGGAGCTCGGGACCCTCAGGGCTGGGCCGATATTACCGTGGGACCCTGGTGCCTGCAGGGCAAGGGGAGATTGTTAGTAGAAGCCTCTGTGGAGGCTAGGGTATTTATGAGGCTGGCCCGGGTGTCTGTGGGGCTCTGGAGGGGCTGCACAGGGACCCCTGAACTTGTTGTGTTTGAGGGTGTCTGTAGGGCCTGGTGCCTGCTCAGNGTGGCGCGTGTGCACTGAGCGTTGGGGGGGGGGGGGTTGGGTGTAAGTGGGGACGTCCCCGGCATGGCTGACACCAGTCCCTGCTGTGACACTCCAGGTCTTTGTGCTCCTCTTCATCTTCGTGAAACGCCAGATCATGCGCTTTGCCATGAAGTCCCGCCGCGGCCCCCACGTGCCTGTGGGACAGCACGCCCCCAAGGTGGGTACACGGGGCTTCATGGTGGGTGTGTGCCCTCCCTCCCCAGCACCCCCAGACCCATCGGTGCCCGGGTGGGGGGCAGATGAGGTCCCATTTTGGACCTTTCCAGGAGGTGCCACCTTGGTGTGGTGCTGGACAGCTGGATGGGGAGGAGCAGATTTCTTTCAGAGGGTCTCTGAGTCACAGCATCACAGCACGCTCTGGGGTTGGAAGGGACCTCTGGAGATCAGCTCCTCCAACCCCCACCCACAGCAGGTGTCACGGGAACATGTCCAGGGGGGTCTGAATGTCTCCAGAGACTCCACCACCTCTCTGGGCAGCCTCTGCCAGGGCTCTGACACCCTCACAGTCACAAAGNCAGGATGCCATTGGCCTTCTTGGCCACCAGGGCCCATTGCTGGCTCATGGCCATCCTGGTGTGCACCTGGATGTGACTCTTGGCATCCTTGTGACCCCCTAAACGAAGTGAGTGCTCTTTAAATAGAGATTTATTTTGTTTTTCACCCCCTTTGCTCTACAGGATTTAAAGGAAGAAATCGACATTCGACTGTCAAGGGTGCAAGACATCAAGTACGAGCCCCGGCTGTTAGCTGAGGATGACAGCAGGCTTCTGCAGCTGGAGACACAAGGTACCATCTATTGCTGCCACCACAGATGCCATCCAGCACTTGTCCCTACAGCAGCCCCTTCCCCTGGAGCCGAGCTCTCTCACTGGCCTCTCTCTTGGCATCGCAGTGTGGCCTTTGGCGACCTGACACGATGCTTTTCCCCACCTCCCTCCCACTGCCGAGCTGTGCAGAGCTCTCAGTTGGGGTTTTCTCTTTGCCCCCAGGTTGCTATAACTACCTGTACAGGATGAAGGCGCTGGATGCCATCAGGACGTCTGGTAAGAGAGCAGAGGGCAGGAGTGGGAGGGGAAGGGCTGAGCGAGACCGTGTGCGGAGGAAAAAAGGGTGCGGTTGTCGGTGGAGCCTGGCGAAGGGCTCAAGGTCTTTGCTTGGGAATATCAGTCACTTGTCCCGCCTGGGGCTGGGGCTCTGCTCTGCTCAGGCCTTGGGGGAGGGGTCAGGAGATGAGGTGGGATGTTTATAATGACCCACTGACTTCTGAGGTCTGCCAGAGAACACCAACCTTTTCACCCACCGCGTCATGATGGTTGAGTTGTGGCTTTTTGTTTTGCAGAAATCCCCTTTCAAGCGGAGGTGCGGTACCCGAAGTCTTTGATAGGGAAGAACTTCTGTGCCTACCTGCTGGAGCTGCGGAATTCCAGCTCCTTCAAAGGCATCCGCAAAGCCTTGATCGACACCTTGCTGGATGGCTACGAGAGCGCCCGCTATGGCACGGGGGTAAGAGCTGGCACCGCGTCACCCTGTCCCCGCAGCGGAGCGGGGGCTGCTCCTGTGCTGAGGGCACCCTCTAACCTCACCCGGGTTTTCCACTCTCTTTTCTCTTTGCATCCAGGTCTTTGGGAAACCAGAATATCTGAAGTACCAGGATGCTCTGAACGAGCTGGCAAACCTGTAAGTGCTATTGCCTGGGGTGTGCCTGGAGAGGGGGGGGGGGCAGCGGTGGCTTCCTGGGCCCCAACAGCCCTTCGTGGGGGTGTGAACAGAGATGAGCTTGGGGGCAAACCCCAGCCTCTGAGACATGGGCTGTTTATGCCTGTCCGTCCTTCCAGGTGTATTTATCCCTTACAACCCCTCTGTTGGTGTGTTTTTGGGGTTGTTACTTGGTCACAGTCACATCCCTGTTTGTGCTGGCTGCCTGGTGCCAGGGACCTCCCATGAGGTGCCAGGGACTGGCACCTGCAGAAGCACCAGCCTCGGTTTTCAAACCCCCCGTTGTCCTGGGGGCAGTTCTGCCTCGTGTCTGGTAGCGGGACACGGTGGATGACCCACTGTGACAGTGCCTCTCCTGTCCCTGCAGGACCAAGGCCCGGGGAGGCAGCAGCCAGCGGCAGCACCAGTCGGCAGCCAAGGACCTCACCCTCTCTCCCGAGGTCTCCAACCCCGCCACCATCCAGGTCACCTACCTGCCTTCCAGCCAGAAGAGCAAACGTGCCAAACACTTCCTGGAGCTGAAGAGCTTCAAGGACAACTACAACACGCTGGAGAGCACCCTGTGAGCCGCACGGGGAGCACTGCTCCAGGGACCTGCTGCCAGCAGAGTCCCTTTTGCTGGGTGCAGCCGGTGTCCTGGGTGGCTTTGGCCGCAGGTTGGCGTGTGGGCAGCGGCGGGAGGAAGCGGCTGCTCTCTCAGGTCTCCCTCTTGCACGGTGTTGGAGACCATCACTTGGCAGTGGCTCCGTTTCAGCTGGCGGAGCACGGCCCTCACCAGGAACCCGTTTCGAAGCAGCGTTGGGGGTTCAGCCCCGCGGCCTCCTCCACAGCAGGTCTGGGACACGCTTCGGGCTTGAGGCTTTGAGTCCAGCAGCGCCTTGGAGCCCTGGCCCTGTGAATAAACTGATCAGCTTTAGCTTATTTATAAAAAGACATCGATCCCAGCCAGCGCCCTCCTCCACCTGCCCTCTCTCCCCGTCACAGCCGGCGGGAGCTGATGCCGTTTGTCCTTCCCATCGGTTTGGGTCTCAGGCTCTGGAGCCGCTCGTCTGTTCTTTCCAAAGGGTGAACGCTCTTCTTTTCCCCGTGGTGCCGTGCCCAGCCTGCCCAGGCCACGCACGAGGGGGCCTGGACCGAGTGTAAATAGTTTGGTGGCCACTTCCCAGCCACCGTGGCTGCAGTGCCTCTTTGGGCTGTGGTTTCTACTCTTTTTTTTTCCTCCCGCAACCGGGCATTTGAGGGACGTCTCGGGCAGACAAATACCAGCTTTGAATGTCCTGTCTGTCCTGCCAAGGGGGTGTTTCCTCCCACTCTCACCAGCGCCTGTGTGCCAGCGGCTGCCGAGCCCCCTGTGGGCGAAAGCTGGTGGCCCCTGACTCGCTGCCTGCGTCCTGCCAGGCCAGCGGCGGGGCACCCGCTGCTCACCAGTCACCGCAGCGCGTGTGTCACCGCACCAGTCACCGCACCCCACCTGGGGCCGGGACCCCTGCCCCTCGCCTGGGCCTCTGCACTCAATTTTTAATTGCTGTTTAATAAAATGAGTTACCCCAAGGCAGGTACGTGCCTGGACTCTGATTTCGGGGAGCCCTTCCCTGCCGCCTCCAGGGCTGCGTCCGTCCCTGCGGTACCCGGGATGCTGTAAGTCTCGCTGCTGCTGCTGCCATGGCAACCGGGATGCCCTTAATGGTTCGGCCGGTGCAAAGGGCAGTTACGGGGTCCCTGCAGCACCGGCCGTGGCGCAGCCAAACAGCCAGAGCCCCTCGGTGTGGCAGGAGGAGGTGGGACAGGGCAGGGGGTGTGTGGAGGTGGGGGTTGCTCTGCTGGGTCTCCCCGCGGCAGCTGGGGATGGTGGGGCCCAACGACCCCCTCGTGTGGGTTAAACCCTGGGCCCCCCAAACGCCTTGATTTGGTTGCAGGTCCTGGCGAAGATCAGTGCCTGCGTGAGGCTGATGGAGAGGTAGAGCTGGCTGAGGGGGCTCTGGGGGCTGAACCCCCACCCCGTGCTGTGGGGCAGTAGGTGAGGGGGAGCCCTGGGACCCCATCCTCTCCCGCCATGTCCCCGCAGCTCTGGGCAGGTGGCTGTTGAATACACGAGGTGCTGGGAGAGGATCTGGGCCGTGGGGCTGCGGCAGCGCATGGCGTCGGAGATGCGGCTCGCCAGCAAGGAGCAGATGGCGGTGAGGCCGGGCAGGGGTCTGAGGGGTACTCTGCCCTCTGTCACTGGGGTTGGGTGCCCTCCTCGTCCCATCTCACGGGACCAGCCGGGGGATGGTGAGGCTCAGCACCGTCCCTTGTGCCAGCAGGTCCGACGGGCCGCCCTGCTCTGGCTGCTCCAGGACGAGCACCAGCAGCACCAGCGGGAGCTGCGCCAGCTCGGGAAGGCTTTCTATGTGGAACGGCTGTGAGCACCCGCCTGGTGGGCTCAGCACCCGCCTGGCATCACCCGGCTTTGAATAAAGCACATTGAGCAAGACAGGGGGCTGTGTCCGCTGGGTGCTGGGACAAAGGGACAGCCCCGAGGCAAAGGTGGAGGGAAGGGACAGCCCGGCACGATCCCCGCGGTTGGGATCCAGGCAACGTTGCCTGTGACCCTACATGTGCGGATGCTGCACACACGGGCCAGGCCATGGCCATGCCAGGAGATGGCAGCACGGCCAGCGTGCGACGTGGCTGCATCCCACTCTCCCGGCATGGTCCCACGACGATGGCCACACTCCTGTCCCCCATGGCACCATGCTCCCAGCTGGGTGGCACAGCCCTGCAGCAGTGGGGAGAGGAACCCAGCTGGGTGCCATGCTCCCTGGCCCCCGCTCCCTGTTCAGGCACCCTTGAGCCCCTGTCTGTGCCCTGACTGAGGAGCAGCCTCTCCCCTGCCTGCTGTCCCTGCTGCCTGTCCCCTGCCTGCTGTCCCCACTGCCTGTGCCCGACCTTGGTGTCTCCCGGCCCCAGGGCCCATCAGCGCCTGCCCTGGCTCTGCTTATTGACAGAGCTGGGGGCCTCCGGGCTGGCACCCCCTGCCCACAGCCCTTCATTAGCTCGGCTGTCGGGATGCATCACATCAGCCACTGCTGCACACGCGCTCCCAGCACCGTGCTGCTGCCACATGTGTCCCTGCTGTCCCCCCTGTCACCCTCCCCTCCCTTGCTGCCCCACTGCTACTCCCGTGGGGCCAGATCCCCATGTTCCCCTTGCCAGCCGAGGCAGACAGTGGGGCAGGGGCTGCTTGCCTGTCCCCCCCCAAGGCACTTAGGGCTCCCCACAACCTGCCCTATTGGGCACCCAAAGTTTGGGTCCCCACAGAGCCATTCCCGAGATCACTGTGTCCTGCTGCAATGAAGTACCAGTATGGTGTGGGGAGACACATGCTCCCAGCACCCCAAGAGACCCCATGTGCCCTCCTGGATGCAGGACACCATCCAGGTCCCAGTGACCATCCCAGAATGGGTCTGGGGTCCCACTTTTGTCACCCAACTATACCCAGTGTGGTGGAACCACAATGGATGGGGCAGGGTGCCGGTGGTCATCCTTCTGTGCACAGGGGGTCCCAGTGGCTTCCCCAAAGGGAGGGGACAGGGACACAGCCTCCCGGCCCTGGCTGGGGCTCGTCCTTGGGCAGGGTCATGCGCAGCCCCCTTGGTGGCGCAGAGGCCACCGGGACGGGCCCGGCTCCCCAGTATCGACGGCCTCGCTAATGACGGCGGCGTGTGACTGCGGGCAGGAGCAGGCGGCGCGGGGCCATCGACCCGTATCGACCGGCAGCGCTCAGCGGCAAGGGCACGGGGGTCTGCGGAGGGGGCAGGGGGCCATCGATGGGTGGTAATTAATGGGAACGAGACCACGTGCGTGGGGCCAGGCCGCATCCCCCTGCCGGGTGCAGCTGAGCGCGGTTATAAATGGTGGCTGGGCAGCCCCTGAGCCAGACCGCCGAGGAGCCCCCCAAGCTGGCCCAGGTAAGGCAGTGATGGACGTGGGGTCCCCTCAGCCCCAGGAGGGCAGGGATGGGTGGGCAGCGCTGCCATGGCTGGGCCATGCCATGCCAGTCCATGCCGTGCTGTGCCATGGCGTGCCACGCCACGCCTGGAGCACTGCCCTGCTCTGGCTTCGTCCCCGCTGCAGGACATCTCCTGCTCGGGTACCGGATCCCAGAGCCCAGGTGGGCTCCAGACACCAAGGGGGCATCGAGGTGCTGCCTGCGCAAACCGGGGAGTTAAACCCCCCTCACACACACCAGCTCTCAGTGTCTCCATCTCTCCTTCTCTTGCAGGGAGTTGAGCCCCAGGTCCCGTCCGCCTCTGCCTGCCCCTGCCTCTGTCTGATATGTTTGATATTAGGTTGTTTTATTGGAAAACCAACTAAATATCAAACATATTCTTACAGCGCCAGGGATGCCCAGCGCTGACCAGGCGAGATGCTGCCTGCACCCTCCGTCGGGCAGGGGGAGTGCGGGGGGTGTGGGGGTGGTCCCTCTGCGCCCCTTCCTGCACCCCCTCTTCCACCTTCTCGCTGCTGCAATAAACCCCGTCTGCCTGCACCGCCTGCTGGTCTCTGCTGGGCTGGGGAGAGGGAGCCAGGAGCTGCCATCCCTGGGGCCTGGTGGAGGTTTGGGATGGCGGTGGGGTCAGCGCTCACCACCTGTCCCCCCCGGCTCACGCCTGGGATGATCCCAGGACAAAGGCGCGTGGCCCCGTGCCCACCCCTGGCTCCGCTGCCCCTGGTTCATGGGGTTATTTATGGCTCCCAGGGCATGGAGGTGTAGCAGCCACACAGGGCCCTGTGTAGGCACCGGCCTTGCTTGTGCCCTGCCCGGGGTGCGGGGACCTGTCACCGGGGTTAGTCTTTGCCTCCGGGGTCCCCGGGTGCTGACCCCCCCTAGGCCCTCAGTGGGTCTCCCCCAGTGGGAGGTCCCGTCCCGGCCTCCTGAGGTTGGCAGGACCTTGGGGCTGGCGCGAGGAGGCTGCTAATCCCCTGGCTGCGTAGGAAGCGCCTCCGCTCTCCCTGAGAATTCCTCCCCGCGCCTGGGGAATTCACTCCTCCAGCTGCCAACAGCATCTTCTGCCTCACAGCCAAGGACCAGCGCGGCCAGAGCCAGGCCAGGGGCTTGGGGGGCTCCCAGGGTCTTCTTTCCTGGGTGTGGGGCTCGGTTCCCCCTCGCTGCTCCCCGTCGAGCCAAACAATTTGGGCTGGGGGCTGATGCTAAGTCCCTGCTCTTAAAATAGCAGCGGGACGAGCTCGCCTTTTTCCAGGCCGCCCCCAGGCACGGGTAAATGTCAGCCCAGGGGCCACCAAAACACCCCGGTGGGGTGCAACCCAGCTTCTCTGCCTGTGCCACAGGGACCCAGCTCAATGTCCCCAGAGTGTCTGGAGGGAGTGCTGGGTGGGAGCACATGGTGCTGGCCAGGGTGACCCATTTCGGGGGGGTGGAGGAGGAGGGCAAACGGTCAGGACAATGTGGGACCCCCCGCTTGCAGACCTGCCACTGCTTTTTATAACCACCCCAGCTGTCCTCCGGAGCCCAAATAAGGCTGTGGCCACCCGGACCCCCCCAGGGCAGACAATGGGTCCCCAGCACAGACTTTTTGGGAAGGTGGGGAGGCGGCTCGGCCCAAGAAAGGCAAAGCCCCTACACCGCCAGGCAGGGCAGAGTTGATAAACTGGGCAGCGGGGCGTTGGGCAGCACTATTGTCCTGCCTGCCCTTGCCTGTCCTGCTGCCCGCTGCCCGCTGCCGGTGCCCACGTCCCACCAAAGATGGAGGCCATCAAGAAGAAGATGCAGATGCTGAAGCTGGACAAGGAGAATGCCCTGGACCGAGCGGAGCAGGCGGAGGCTGAGCAAAAGCAGGCGGAGGAGCGGAGCAAGCAGGTAGGGACGTGGGAGATGTCCCCAGCCCGGGGGTGTCTGGGGGAATGGTCTGTGCTGAGCCCAAACCCAAAACTCTCTGGCCAAGGGAACAGGGAGATGTGAGCTGCCGCTGTCCCACAGCTCGGGGACCGTGTCATGATGCCATGGGGCACCCCAAGGGTAGCCCAGGGCTCAGCACATGCCAGCTGGTGGCAGATGGGACGGTTGTGGACCCTGTGGGACAGAGCTGGCTCCAGGCTGGGGCAGGAGGGATGCTGTCAGGCAGAGCTGAGCCGGGGATGGGATAGGCAGGGCTCTCCCACCATGTGTGAGGGGGTGTCCAGAGGGGCATCCAAGGGCTCTCCCCCTGTGCGGGACTCCAGAGGGGCATCCACCTGTGGTGACTTCACTGCCCTTTCCAGCTGGAGGATGAGCTCGCTGCCATGCAGAAGAAGCTGAAAGGGACGGAGGATGAGCTGGACAAATACTCTGAGGCCCTGAAAGACGCCCAGGAGAAGCTGGAGCTGGCCGAGAAGAAGGCGGCAGACGTACGTATGGGGTGTAGGGTGGGAGCTGGGGTGGCTGCTCTCTCCTTGTCACCCTTCCCTGCGGCCTTAGGGATGGCAGAAGGTCCCTGTCAGGCTTGGTGAATTCCTCCAAAGCTGTGTATGGGAGCAGAGAGTGACCCTGGGAAGGACATATCCCAGGGAGGCCACTCACAGCCACGCAGGGGACAGAGGGATGGTGGCAGTGGCCAAGTCCCAGCTTCCTCCTGGGCAAGGACGTCCCAGGCAGTGGGGATGGAGCAGGGTGGGCAGCCAGGCTCCTCAAAACAAGGCTCGGGGACCCCCAGCTGGGGTCAGAGCCTCCGCGGCTGGCGGCAAAGAGCAGCCTCTTGAGCGCGGGATGTGGAGTCCCCCTCATGTCCCCAGAAAGGTCGGCGCCACCGCTGCTGTCGGAGGAGCTGAGCTCCAGAGGAGGGGGGAGCCCTCGGCCCCCCGGGCAGGCGGGGGCTGTGTGGGCAGTGTGACAACTGCACAGCCTGGCTATTGTTGGCCGCCGTTTCCAGGAAAACAATGGCGCGAGCGGTGCAGGGTTTCACCGTCCGGCCGCTCTCCCGGCCATCACGTGGCTGGAGTTTGGCTCTGCTCCTCGTAGCCGAAGAGGGTGTCACCCTGTGGGGCCACCATGTCTCGGGGGTCAAGGAGCGGGGAGATGCAGGTCTTGCCTCCTAGGGGAGTTGGAAGAGAGTCCCCGGCTCCTCTCCCTGATGGCCCCAGCTCTGACACCCAGCCCAGATGCAGGAGCCACACAGCCACCAACTCTGGGCCACGGGGAAGTGTCCTAAGCCCCTTGGGCTGGCTCTTGCCAGCACATCCCGGATCCGAGCCAGGAGCTGGGGGGTAATCAGGAATTGCGGAGCCCTCCCTGAGACCTGAGCAGTGTCAGCCCTATGGCTCTGCTCGTGGTTTCCTCTCCTGGACTCGGCAGAGCATGTGGCAGCACTGGGACATCGTCACATGCCGAGCGTGGCCTTGCAGAGCTCTGGGGAGCCCTTTCCTCCCACACGCATTTCTTTCCTCCCTGGTTGGCGTTTTCGGACTCTCCCTGCCGTCACACCGCAGCGCTGAGGACCATGTCCCCACTCGCTTCACATCTCGTTAATCCCTTCCTGTTCATTCAGAGCCCCCTTTGGTCAACACCCCCCTCCACCCTGGGTGGCTCTTGGGGCTCCCCTGGTTTCACCCCAACTCGGTGGAGGGATTTTGGGGCCCAGAGTGTTGGATGAGCAGAGCTGCCCCCAGCTCCTTCCAGCCAGCGGGCGCAGGCGGAGTCAGTCCCTTTTGGTCACCAAGTCATCTCTGGGGGACCTGCCAAGCTGTTGGCCCGGCCCTGGCCTGTGCTAGCCCTCTCTTCCCTGGCACACGTTATCCCGGGGCATGTCCCTGCCTGGCTGCTGAGGGGTTTTTGGAAGCAGTGCAGTGGTGACAGCCTGGTGCCTGGCACCTCCTTTCCTTTTTATTCGTGTGCCCAAAAAGCTGCCGAACAGGCTGCGTGGTGAAGGAGGGCAGTGACAGGTCTAAGTTTTTATTGAGCTCCTGGGGGGCTCCGTGACCCTCGTGGCGCAGAGGAACGTCACCCTTGGCAGCGTTCTCTGCCCTTCTGAAACTGGAGAATTTTAGCAATGGCTGAAACTGTCGCAGCAGTGGGGTTTGGTGCACAGCGGGAGCCTGGCAGCAGGGTGTCAGCGACTGCCAGAGCCCCATCCTGGGGAGGAAGAAGGGAGCAGGACCTGCTGCAGGACTGTGGGGTCTCAGCCCTGGTGTGTGCGGGGGCTCTCCGGGGTGGGAGTGGGGAGGCCAGGCCAGTGAGCTCAGCCCCCAGGAACGTGGCGCCGCTGCAGCCCGGCCGTGCCCACGTGAGGCCCGTGGGGCTGAGGGACAGGGCCTGGCTGAAGGGATATGTGGGGCACAGCAAGGGGTGAGGGGTTGCGTGCACCCCCGTGGGGCAGGATGAGGAAGCCTGTGTGGGGCAGGTTCTCAGACCCCTGTGGGGGAGGTCCTGGTGTGTCCCCTGCTCCGGATGGGGCAGGTCCTGGTGTCCCTACACCCACGTGGGGCAGGTGCCAATGTCCCCATAACCACATGGGGCAGGTCCCAGTGCTTCTAGGCCCACATAGAGCTGGTCCTGGTGTCCACCCACCCACATGGGGCAGATGTCATTGTCCCCAGGACTCCATGGGGCAGGTCCCAGTTTCCTGAGGCCCATGTGGAGTAGGTCCCGGTGTCCCCACACACACGGTGCAGGTCTCTGTAGCTGTATGCCCACATAGGCCCTGTCCCCCCCCACATATGGGGCAGATCTTGGTATCCCCAGGTTGTGGTGGGGCAGGTCCCAGTGTCCCCATACACACATAGGGCAGGTCTCTGTGCCCCCAGTCCCCCGGGGGGCAGGTCCCAGTGTCCTCAGGCATCCATGGGGCAGGTTCCGGTGTCCCCAGGACTACATGGGGCAGGGTCCAGTGTCCCCATACCCACACAGAGCAGGTCCCTGTACCCCCAGGCCACCGTGTGCAGGTCCTGGTGTCCCCATACCACTATGTGGCAGGTCCCTGTGTCCCCAGGCCACTGTGGGGCAGGTTCTGGTGTCCCCAGGCCCCTGTGGGGACGTCCTGATGTCCCCATACCACCGTGGGGCAGGTCCCTGTGTCCCCAAGCTTCTGCGGGCAGGTCCTCCTGTCTCCAAGCCCCCGTGGGGCAGACCCCCGTAGCCCCAGGACCGCATGGGGCTGTCCCCGGTGCTGCGTGGGGCAGGGCCCGGTGTCCCTGCTCCTGCCTGGGCCGTCCCGCGGTCCCCAGGCCCCACGGCCGCACAGCGGGGCTGCTGCTGCTCCCCGTCCCCATGGCAACGCGGGCGGGGGTGGAGGTGGGGAGGGGGGAAGAGAGAGGAAGTGACGTCACTTCCCGGGCGGTGGGACCGGGGCGGCGGGTTCCGGTATTTCAGGGCGGGGCCGGGCGCGGAGCGGAGCGGTGGGTCGTGCCGGGCCGGGTGGTGGGGAGGAGGAGGAGGAGGAGGAAGGATGGCGGGGGCCACCACCATCGAGGCGGTGAAGCGCAAGATCCAGGTGCTGCAGCAGCAGGCGGACGATGCCGAGGAACGGGCCGACCGCCTGCAGCGGGAGGTGGAGGCCGAGCGCCGCAACCGCGAGCAGGTACCGGCGGAGCCGCGGGACGAGAGGTCCCAGGAAGCGGTGGGGGGGGACGGACGGACGGACGGGCGACCCCGCAGCCCACCCTCGGGGGATGTTAGGGCCGTGGGTGTGGCGGTGCCCGGGGTCCCTCCATCCGGAGCTGCGGGGACCCGTTCGCAGAGATCCGAGCCCCGCCGTCGTGGTGTCTGCGGGGCCTGGGGCGGCGGGATGGGGTGGGGGGTGTCCCCATCCCCGCCCAGCGTCCCCCGTGGCGGGTCTCGCCGGGATCCTCCAGCCGTGATCTGTCTGTCGGTGCTGGGGAGTGACTGAGGCTGGAGGGAGCCGGTCGGTCTTTCTTTCATCGTCACGGATCCCCCCGCGCCGGTCCCAACGTCTCCCCCTCGGTGGGGGGTCCTCTCTCCCGGTTGCCCCGCTGGCTCGGAGCTGCCGGAGGAAGAGGAGGAACCCGGCCATCTTGTCTGGCCCAGTGTTGCAAGCACAAAGGTGTGAGTAGCCTTGGCGTGTGCTGATAAAATGGAAGTGAGTGAGCTCACCGGTGCCACTGCCAGCGCGGGGTGGGGGGGGGGACGGACGGGAAACCTCCCGGGCTCCGCATCCCGGCCATCGGGGATCCCCGCTGCCCCCGGGGACCTGTCTGGGATTGCTGGGAGGGAAGGAAGAAGCAACAGCCACGGCAGAGTCTGACCTGGCTCTGGCAGCTGAGGGGGGGGCTTATGGTGGGGAGTGTGGATGGGGTGACACAGGGCAGGTCCTGGTGGGTGACTTGCTCGGGTGTGAGCGTGACTCTCTGCAAATCTCTGCACGGTGATTTTTCTGCTGCTTCTGTTGGAAATGTGGAGCTGAGGCTTTTTGCACCCGTCTTGTCCCTTGTCCCATGTTCATGAGGAGCGGCGTCGGTGGCTGCTGCCGTGGGACTGACTTGGGCTTTGCTGGGGCTGATGGCAGAAGCCTCCGCTCTTCGATGGGACGAGGCCACTCCCAGACCTCAGCTGGGCTCTGGCTTTGCAGCCACATAAGGAATTCTCTTGCGATAGCGGCGTTGTCATGGGAACGTGCGTGTTTCTCCCAGCTCGCTGGAGCCTCGCTGCTGGGGAGAGAGGAAACCAGTGCTCCCAGTGCAGTGGCGTCTTGTCCTCACCCTGTGGGCTGGCCTTTGGGTCCTGAGGAATGTCCCTGTTAGGTCTCGGTGGCCCCGGGGAAGTGACAGTGAGCCTGGATGGCTGAGGGGAGCTCTGACTTTGGCTTGTGGTGCTCCCGGTAGCTCCCTGACTCAGGGCTGCCTTCCTGAAGGAAGCGTGGGCTAAGGAGACTGTGCCACTGGTGGCAGGACTGCCTGGAAGTGTCATCCCCGTGCTCTGGAGCCTGACAGCTCAGCTGTGTCCAGTGAGGAGAAGCGGAAAGGGAGGTGTAAGGACTCCTGCAGAGGGGGAGAGGCAGCTCTGTATGAGCAAGAGTGAGGTTTTTGGGGTGGGTTAAGCGCTGCCTGTCAGGAAATCAGGGCTTAAATGATGTGGTTCAGGGGGTCAGGAAATGGAGACCTGGTGTGTCGCCATCCCTCTCTCTCCACCTTGACAGCTCGTTGCCTTCTTAGCTGGCAAAAGATGTTTGTGTCAAGCAGCCTCCTTCGTAGTTCTGTTTAACGTATTAATTTGTTCCTCTTTGAGCAGACCACTTCCTCCTCCCGAGGAACGCGGCGGCAGGGCCGGGCTGCCTTGTTTGAGCATCAAAGTGCTGCGGGTTTCCCTGGTGAAGAGCAGGCTGTGCCAGCAGGGGAGCTCCTCTGCAACTCCTGCTCTCACAGCCTGGCCTTGAAACATGATGGGGGGGGACAGGACCACAGTGGGGGGTGCCAAGTTAGGTGGTGTGGGGGAGGAAGAGAGCTTGGACAGTCTCTTCTGGGAATCGAATGTGGTTTGTGTTGGGTCCTGCTCTAACACTGGCTTCTTTCATCTCTCTGCTCCTCCCTCCTTGGGCACGGAGGGAAGCAGCGTGTCCTTCCAGGCTGCTTTGTTACAATTAGCTGGGGTATTCCATACATGCCCGGTATGTGCCTGTGTGCGGGTCTCTGTAGAAGGTCACAGTTGCTGCCCTGAAGTGCCTGCAGCCCCGTCCGTCTTTGTTCCTGCTGCAGAGCAGGGTGCTGGGTTCCCACGGGGCGGTTCACGTGGGGCGTTGGTGTCCCCAAAGCGCCTGGGCTTCCCCCCAGGCCCTGGTTGTGGCTGACACAGTCTGGGCTGTAAGCAGATGCCCTGTGGCTGACAGCAGAGCTGCTGTAACAGGCCTTGCCGAGGGTGTGATGGCTTCTGACCTCTGGTGATTCACTAAAGCTTTGGTCACTGTTGTGGTCACGCTTCTGGTGCCTGAGGGCTCCTGGTGTGTGTGACTGAACCGAGGTGGTTGTGGCTCCTGCTGGGGAACAGCCTCCTCAACCTTTCTCAAGACTGGCTGAGGCTTTTGTGCTCTTTCTGTGAGTTATTATGAGTCGAAGGGAGGAAGGAAGCCCCAGAGCACAGCTGGCTCGCTTGGGCTGCGGGCGCTGCAGCGATGGGCTGAGCCCTGCTGCTGCCACCCTGGGTCAGGGCAACGCTGTGAAGAGCCCGGCCTGGCAGCGCCCTGACCCAGCTTGGCAAACCCTGGATGGACCTGAAGCTGTTAATCTTTCTCACGTTGCTGATGAGAGGGCTTGTGTCAAGCGACACTCGTGTCGCCCGATCGCATGAGTAAACTGACTTTGTGCTAAATGGTAGCTGTCACAGCGCCCTGGATAAATGCGGCTGTGATTGATGGCCTGGCAGGATTACAGCAGCTGCAGAGAAGACCCATTAGTGTTAAGTCATCTACTTAGTGTTTCTGGCTTGGACTGTCACATCAGCTCAAGCTGACAGGCGAGGAACCTGCGGGATGACCGACTGCTGCTCGGACAAAGCACGTGTGTGTGAGATGTGAAGCTGAACGTGCGTGGTGAGGGTATGGGAGTGCAGCCTCTGTTAAGAAAGTGGATAAAACGCCCTGGCTTTGTTTTGGCTTCCCACGGGCTGCTGCTGAGCTTGCCACAGATTGAGCCACCCTCCTCTGCTCCCTCTAGGCTGAGGCAGAAGTGGCATCGTTGAATCGCCGTATCCAGCTGGTGGAGGAGGAGTTAGACCGAGCCCAGGAGCGTCTTGCCACAGCTCTGCAGAAGCTGGAGGAGGCGGAGAAGGCTGCAGACGAAAGTGAAAGGTGAGCAAGGACTCTGTCAGACATCTCAGACATGTTCCTGACTGAGGGCCTGGTGCCATCAGCCTCTTGGCCTTCCTGGAAGGTGGGAAGTAGATACCACATCAAGGTTGGATGTGGGAGTCAGTACCCGCTTGTGCAGAACAACTGAAACAGTGCTGTTGGCCTTGGGTGTGCATCTTGGAGCCTGAGGAGAAGGAGGGAGGAAGTGCTGTGTCCCACCATGCACCCCTCCCTCCCAGGGAGGAGAAAAAAATAGGGGTTTGGGACACTGTTGACTTGTAAAGGTGGCTGCCTTTCTTCCTGCTGCCTCTGGCAGTGTTGTCCCTCCTGGCAGCTGTCCCTGGGGCCTGGCAGTGGTTCCAAGGGGAGTGGGCCGCTCCCAGGTGGCTGATGTGCTTCATTGGTGCACACACCATAGTGAAGTGCTTGACCCAGCTGATGGCCTGCTATAAAGATGGGCTTGGCTCTTCCTGTGTTCCTGCCTGGAAAGTGCTTGGCTCAGCTGTGTGGAGTCCCTAAGATGGCCTGGCTTGTTCTTCTCAGCAGCACCACGTTTCCCGTGGTCCCGGGACCAAATGAGCTGCTGGAGTAAAGCCACAAGGAACAGTTAATTCTGAGCAATTGAAGTTGCTGTATTTGCATCAGCCCGGCGATGGCTGCCTTCCTGTGCTATCCTCTGCACTCAGAGGTGTTGCAGCTCATAAAGGAAGCAACATGGTCCCAGGGGAACACTGTTAATGCTATGAAACTCATACACTGCTGGCTTGTTACGGGATTGTTTTATGCTTCTTCCTTCCCTGGGCTTTCATTTGGGCAGAGGCATGAAAGTCATTGAAAACAGAGCTCTGAAGGATGAGGAGAAGATGGAACTGCAGGAGATCCAGCTCAAGGAAGCCAAGCACATTGCGGAGGAGGCAGACAGGAAGTATGAGGAGGTGAGACCCTTGGATGCTCTGGTCCAGCTGACCCTGGCCAGGAGAGGCGGCTCCTCTTCCTGCTGGCAGGGCTTTCCTCAGCAAATCTGGGGGAGGGCCTGGCTCTGAGCAGAGCTACACCAGTGTTCCCCGTAGCCAAAAGGTTCTGGCAGCTCCAATGACGCCTGCGGGCTGGAGCTCCCTTTACTGTCTTGTACTTATAGGCTGCACGAAATCATCTTCCTTCCTCTCAACTTCATTTCTTCCTTCCAGGTTGCTCGGAAACTGGTGATCATAGAAGGAGATCTGGAGCGCACTGAAGAGAGAGCTGAGCTTGCAGAGTCGTGAGTAACCTGTTTGCACGTAACCAGCACGTCCACCTTTGCATGGGAACTAACACAGCATTTCTAACCTTGTTTCACAAGGCCTGAAGCACAGGGTGGGTTTAGAGCCATAAGATGGAAGAGCTGGGACGCTCTCCTGCCTGGAACGGGGTTAGATCCACGGAGGATGTGGTGTTTGCCATGACGTGATTTGCCTTGTGGAGATGTTCTGCCCCTTTGCATGGAGGGTCTCCCTCGTTGGTGAGGCCGGAGAATCCTCCTCCACTTGGTATTTATTCACCAGCACTGCTTTGTACGTGTGGTCACTGGGTGCCACGGGGCATGTGAACGCACCAGCACTTGTGCTAAAGCAGCAGAAGCTCCAGGCCAGGAGCTGAGTGGCCTGTGGGATGCTCAGAGTCAGAGCTATGGCTGAGTTGGATCTCTGGCCTCTTGAGATATTTGTGGTAACCATTACAGGCTTCTGCACCGCTGAGCAGCAAGCTGGGCTTCCTCTGCTCAGAGCAGACGTGGAAGCTGTGCTTTTTGGGTTCCTTTCACGTGTCTGGATGCTCGAGCTGGTCCTGGAGGAGCTGGTCAGGGCTTTCCTGTACTCTGGGCCTTGTCTAACAATGTTAGTGTGTAGGCAGCAGTAGCACTGTGCTTCCTGCCTAGACGTGCATGTCGTGACCATGACTTTTTTTTGTGTTTTTCCCCCTACCCCCTTTTTTTTTTGCTCTGTGGTATTGTGTTATTGGTGCTCCTTTTGACCCTTGCCCCCACCCGGCTTGTGCCGTCGTGTGACCGTCACTAACAGTCGTTGCCGGGAGCTGCAGGAGCAGATCAGAGTGATGGAGCAGAACTTGAAGTGTCTGTCTGTTGCTGAAGAAAAGGTACTAACCTTTCCCTTCTCGAACCATTAAACCAGAACTCTTGTGGTCTTCTTGCTGTGCTCCTTCCCTCAGCTTATCTGCGTCTTTCTCTCTCTCCTGGAATGTTCTGTCCTCTCTACCCATAAATGCTCCTGCCGGAGTGGTGGTGGCTGTCCATCAGAGCAGCTTCCCTTCCTTACAGCAAACTTAAACGTGCAGTTTCTACCTGAAGAGTCCAGATCCAGCAGAAATCTGTGTTCTTATCTCAGCTGCTCAGCTCAGTGCCCCGTGCATGTGCTGGCAGAACACTTGAAATACGAACTTGGAGGCGGAAGGGAACTTGCTTTCCGCACGAGTGCCTGAAAGCAAGGTCCCAGCCAGTCTGATCACAGACTGTCTCCTTGTGAACTTCCTGGTCTTCCCTGCACGTGGATTCACTTCTTGTGTCTCCTGTCTTTCCCTCCCACTTCTTCTTTTCCTTTTTTTTTTTTCTCCTCTTTCTTTACAAAAACCCACAGTAAATGTTCCGAGCTGGAAGAAGAGCTGAAGAATGTCACCAACAATCTCAAGTCTCTTGAGGCTCAGGCTGAGAAGGTAGGGCTGCTTGTCCAAGGGCCAGAAAGATTTCTGTTCTGGTAGGAGGGTGTGTGACAGCGGAGCACCCACTGGGATGGAAGTGATGCAACTGCAGCTCTCCCAGGAGAGCTAACGGAGGCAGTGCAGGGCTAACACTGACTGTAGGAGCTGGGAGTGCGGGAGGTCTGGCTGCCCTTCCCTGCCTCGGCAGACTCCATCAGCCCAGGTGTTTATGCTGCTGGGATGAGAATTTTCCTGTGCCCAAGTTTGTGTTACGTGCATGATATGGGACTTGCTGCCTGACCCAGTTCTGTTGGACCCGGGTAGGGACGTGAACGACGCGCAGTTGGAAGTTTCTGTGGGCATGAACGCTGCAGTGAGGAGTTTTAAGTCTCTCCTTGTAGCTGTGGGCTCTCTGGAGTGGGAGATACCTGGGGCTGCTGATTGTTGACTCCTCTCCTTTTCCACAGTACTCTCAAAAAGAGGATAAATATGAAGAGGAGATCAAGATCCTGACTGATAAACTCAAAGAGGTGAGTGACCATGTTGGGATGGCCCAGCTGGGTATACTGGCCTCAGCTTGACTGGGTGGGAGACTTCATGTCCTCAGCTGATGCCTCCTCTGCTGTATCCCAGAGCTGTTGCAATAACTTGCTTGCTTCTGTCTGGCAGGCGGAGACCCGTGCTGAGTTTGCTGAACGGTCTGTAGCCAAGCTGGAGAAGACAATTGATGATTTGGAAGGTACGTTCTGGGGATGGGAAGCCAAAGAACACGTAGTGAGGAGTGGGGAGCTGAGGAGGGCTGTCTCCCAGAAAGCTGGAGTGTGGAGACGCTGCTTTGCTCCTTGGTACTTGGAGCATGACCTAACTTGGTTTCCGAGGTGAGGCTTGATGCCTCTGGGCTCCAGATTCATGCCCTGTGTATCTGTTCTGCAAACAGCTCCCTGGCTGTGCTGTGGTAGCCCTCAAGCTCCTGATCCAAACACCTTGCCCTATCTGACTGATAGCAACAGATAGCGTGGCTGGTGTGTCTTGGTTGCGATGTCCTCAGGAACGTAACTGGATTCCTGTGCTCCAACCTAACCCAGTTTAAGGAGTGGTGTAGGAAAAAATGCCTGAACCCGACAGGAATTGGTTACAAAAACATACTTGTGTGTGGGATCTCATGCAGGTGGCTGGCTGCTGCAGACAGTGTTGCTGCAAGTCAGCTGCAGTAGGCAGTCTTGAAACGGCCCCCCACGAAGACTTAGGACCAGTATTGCTCCTAGTTCAAGGTTATATCACCAGGAGCCCTATCCATGCAGTGTGGAGGCCAGCCTGTGCTGAGGATGAGGTCCTTCTCTTGCCCTGTTCCTGGTTTCATGGTACTTCAGGGGCACTCCTGAGGCCAGTCATCAGAGTCCTACCTTTCCCCCAGCCATGGAAGGAGAAGGTTCCAACTGCCTTTCTTAAATCTTGGGCTCTGGCTGGACCAGTGTGTGCTGGTAAACCAAAACTCATACAGGCATCCTGCTTCAACCACAGCGTGTGCCTTTCTGGTCTCTCAGTGCTAGGTCTTGGAGATTCAGAGCCATATCCTACCATCTGGAGTCACTTGGGAGATATATATATATTTTTTATTTTTTTTTAAATCTAGAAATAGCAATGGTGTCAGCTGAACTGTTCCAGAACCACTGCCAAGCAGCAATCCGAGCCACCTCATGATCCAGGACAAGCTTTTATTGGGAACGGCAAAAACTCTGCCAGATCCCTGCATGCTCCCCTTGAAACACGTTGATGGAGAGTTGGCTCCGGTCTCCAGCCTTGCTGCTGAAGTGACCTAATTTATGACAACTGACAAAGTTCCCTGGGCTCTGTGAAGCCACTAACAGCATTACCAGCTGTATGGTACTAGGCAGCCAGAGCAGGGGGAAGCCCGTGCCAGCTCTGTGCAGTGCTCGAGGAGTGCAGCAGTGCAGAGTTCTGGGCCTGTCTCCATCCCTGAAGGCGGGTGATCTGCTGGTCTGCTCCATTATCTGATGGAGAATGCAGGTGTGGCCTGTCTGTGGGGCTCGTGCTGCCTGGCTCTGTGCTACACAATGGGAATTCCCTCTGATGCCCATGATGACTATTACGTGACTGATTTCTCCCAAGCAGGTTTTTGTATTGAGACTGAAGGTGAGAACAAAGCACCTCGACTGATCTGGGCCTGCCTTAGGTGTAGCAAACTTCTCCCCGAGTGGACAGAGCTGCCCTTCCCCGCTGCTCCTCCTGTCAGTGGCTTTTGCTGACCTGGCTGGGCAGCTTGCTCTCACAAGCTGATGTGGTTTGAGCTCTTGGCTCTGCTCCCCTTGGAGCTGGCTTGTAATCCTGGAAGGCACTTGCTGGTCAGACTGTCCTCAGGCTGCCGGAACCCTCCCAATCATTGTCAGCAACTAATCCAGAGTCATGACGGCCCCACATCTAACTTCATTTTCTTCTGTTCATGAATCCCATACTGCTTTTCCTACCCCAGGGGGTTGGAAGAACTCTGCCTTCCCTCATTGTTTCCCTTTTGTTCTCCTCCTGAACCTCTTCTAGATGAGCTCTATGCCCAGAAACTGAAGTACAAAGCAATTAGTGAGGAACTGGACCACGCCCTGAATGACATGACTTCCATGTAAATATGAGCTGGCTGGTGTTTGCCTCTTGCTTCAGCAGGCTAGACCGCCAGAGCTTGCTTGGGTTGCTGTGATCTTCATAGCTGGAGAATCCATGGCACTGTGTCTAGGTTACTTCTACAGATCTCTGCCTCAAGGATTGTGGAGGCTTCCCTTCAGCATGCGGTGCTCTAACTCCTGGTCCTTGTGATCTGCATGTGTAACACTTAAGTGCTGTGCTGGCCTGAAAGGGTTCGGACTTGAACTCTTGAGTGCAATTCCCAGTCCCACTGGGAAAGGCTTCCTAAGGTAATGTGCCTTAATTGCCTGCTGGAGCCACTGGTCCATGGTCTGAGGATTCCTCCTGGAAGAGGCTGTGGATACTGCTCAAGTGGATTCCTTAGGAATTTAATTAATTAGTGAATTCCTTAGGAATCTAGAAACAGGCTTGAGATGTGCTGGGTCATGAACTGATCTGTGGAAGTAGCTGAACTCCTATGTTTCTGCAACTTTGCTACTCGGCTTCTTGTTCGGATCTGTAGTGGGTTCTACTAACGGCTGCTCCGCACGGTCCCTACTGCTAACCAGGGAGAGGCCAGGTACTTGCACTGCAGAGGACGAGCCTTATCGTGACTGTAACACGAGTGTCTGAAAGCTCCCTAAGCCCCGTTTGCTGTGGACAAACACTTAAACTTCTCTTAAAATCAGTGTCTCCTTCTGTCTCACACAGATAAGTCTTGCGATTCCCAACTCCACTTTGGATTTGCCTCTCTGCTTGATGGCTTGTTCTGCATCTGCACCCTGCATTCACACTTCTCGTCATCTCACTCTGAATTCCAGTACCTTTTTTTTCCCCAGTTACTGTGCCCAGGGCATCCCTGGGAATGAGCACTATAAAGACACTGAAGCTTGACAGTGGCAGCAGCAGCCCCCCAGTTATGCTGCACTCGCTCCTAAACAAAGCTCCCACTGTTTTGACCCGATGTGCCAGACACTGCTGTGCGCAGAGGGGCTGCCCTTTCAAGGTCTGGGTGTAGCTGGGAGTATGTTGTTCTCATCTGCATATCTTGTGTAGAGCCATAAAGCTCCTTTTGTATTTCTCTTGCCTCTTGCTTCAGCATGATGTCACTTTTTCTTTTTTTTTTAAGGAAAACAATCCTTGTATAAACTGAATGGAATGGTTGGTGCTTTGAAAAAATGGGTTTCTAGTGACCACTTGCTGCTTTAGAGTAACTGTTTCAACATTGCCTTCAAGCCAGTGTAACCCTCCTCACCCTCCGTGGAATACACAAGGCTTCATTAACGCACTGGCTTTTTCCCTTTGGGTGTCTTGTTGGCTCCCAGCTGGGAATGGCAGCTCTGCAGAGGGTGCCCTGTGGGGCCAAACTGCAGAGGTTTGTCACAGGAGGTCCTCGAGCTGTGCCAGCTTCAGCCTGGCTGAGGCTACCCCTCACACCTCCCTGCTTGGTAGGAGTCACTGGCCTCGGCTGCCAAACACTGGCTTGTAGTGGGAAGTCACCACACTTGATAATTGCTTAGGTCACTGTCAGGATGTGAAAGTTAATAAATATTAAGTGAGCTGTGGCTGGTCTCCAGTTGGACAGGACTGGTGGGGTGTGAGGTGCTGCCTGTTGGGGAGGGGAGGGAAGGAAGTGTGTTCCCTTGCTACAGGAATGAGCGTGCACCCACGGTGGGCACCCCCAGCCAGGGAATCTGCGCTTTGCAGAGCCCTTCCCCTCCCTGTGCAGGGGGGCTGGGGGTGACAAGGTCCTCCTGGGAGCGTGGCACGGAGCTTCTCACTGAGTGCTGCAGGCTGCAAACACTTGTCATGTCTCACCCCTGGTCTGAGTGTGGTGGTAGTTGCTCTGGCATGGTGAACACTGGGCCACCTCTTGTAACGGTGTGTGCTGCCCGGTGGTGGCTTGTCAAATACTTTTTTTTTTCCTTTCTGGATTGGTTCATCTGCCACAGTGCCCGAAGAGCCCTTCATGAGCAGAATTTTGGTGAAATGAGACACCTCCCGTGGTTTCCTCAGGTTTGTGTCACTCCGTTCTGCACACAAATGGCACCAGCAGTAAGGGTAGTCCTGACACGCTCAACTGCCCCAGCCTGTTCTCACTCTGTCTCCTATGTCAGGGCTATCCCCTCTCTGCCAGGTCTGGGTGGGGAAGGAGGGAACATTCCTACAGGGAATTTCAAAGGGTAATAGCTTGGAAAGCTCTGGTAGATGGTGCTCTGACCCTCCTGGGGTAGAGGGCAATAACTGTGTCCTACAAACCCAAAGCAAGAAGCCATAACTGTCAGTAACCAAACCTGCAGCTTGGAGCAGGGGCTCTAGATCCCATGGGAGCGGCAGGGCTTCTGTCACCAGTGTCTGGGTGTGTGGAGGCTTCCAGACCAGTGTTCGGTTGCCAGCTCTCACCAGGTGGGAGGTGACACTCTGTCCTTGTGAAACTGCCTCCCCACATGGCGAGGTCCTGTCGGTTGTGGGTTTGTTACTGGCTCGTGGTGTGTGGAGCTGGCGGTGCTGCTGTTGCACAGTGGTGTTGCAAGTGATCTTATCGCAGCCCGGGCTGTGGCAGGCCCTTTTCCTGCTCATCCTGGTGGAGTTCTGTGCTGGGGTGGTGGATAGATGGGTGGGTGATGCAACTTCTGCCCTGGGAGGTTCTGAGAGGCTTCTGGTCTGACAGGATTGCTAGGCTTGTGCAGGCTGGTTCCCCTGAGCTGGGCTGGTGACTCAGGAGTGCTGGAAATGCAGATTAGCTGACCAGGAGGCACAGGTCCTGGGAGCTCCCTGGGTTCCAGGGGTGGCTGGTAAGGCTGCCCTGTGGGCTGGGTGGAGCGGGGAGTGGTTCACGCAAACACTGGAGCCAGCCCAGCAGACCTGGGCATGGGAAGGGTCATACTAATTAACTTCAGTCTGTTCCCTCGTGTGGGTGGATCGTCAGGTCCTGTCCACAAGCAGTAACCCTTGCTTGAAGGCCACAAGCTGTTTCACCAGCCTGTGGTCACGGGTACTTCTGAGAGCAGTTCACTCCCATGCCCTGCTGCTCTGGAGACCCAGGACCAGCCCTGATCACCTGGGGCTGGAGACTGGCATCAGGGTGCCCAGTACCATCAGAATGCCCAGTCACCCTGCTCAGAACCAAACTGGGGGCCAGAGAGCAAGAAGCAGCTGATATGCAGGGCAGGCTCTGGCGTAGGCCAGGATGGGGTGTACCCATTCCCCCTCACCACAACTTCCCTCATCTTCGTGTTAGATTGTGGTGGGACAGAAATTGGTTGGTTTCTGTGGCTGTTGCTTGGTCCCTCAGTGACTTTAAAGAAGAGACAGTCAATCAGCACTATTACCTTCTGTCCTGCAGAGTGAGGTGCAGCTAGAGCAGGTCTGAGGATGGCTGGGTGAGGGTGAGCTTCCCCCCGAGCTGGGTGGCTGTCACACTCGAGGGACTGGGCGGAGATTCTGCAGATGGGGATGTGCTTTGGCTGCTCCATGTGAACAGTGTGACTCAGTGTCCTGAACCTTACCTGGCCAGGTCTTGTTCAAGAGCAAAATAGTGAAAGCAATGTGGAATGGTGTAGATTCCCTTCAGGGGGTGCCCTAGATTCCCAGGGACCTTGTAGTTACCAGGATTTGAGGAGAGGCCTAAGGGCAGTGAGAACTACTGTGCTCTGTGCTGGCTCATCAGGTGGAGGCAGCACACTGTGCGTATCGCTGCAGGTTGTGATGATTAGTTCTGCTGGGCTGGAAGCTGTCATATAAAAGGGCTTCTCACTGCCTGGAATTTCCCCAAATGCAGGGATTTGGGAAAGTCCTCCCAGCCTGATGACTCCACGTAGGTGGGCAGAGATAATAAATGGGTTCTCTGTGGCAGGACAGTGGCCATCCAGCCCTGAGAGGTGACCTGTCCTGGGCGATGGTCAGAACGGTTCTCCCTTTCCCTGGAACGGCTGATGAGCATGTGTGCTTGGTACCAGCCCTGGGGACAAGTGTGGCCACTAGAGCCCTGCGAGGCTGGTAAGGGCAGGGACCAGGTGGGAGGTGATGGCAGTTTGTGCCCCGCTCATTTAGTTGTTCTGAGGCAGGAATAAAACAGGAGCCTGTGCTCCAGAACTTCCTCTGTCCTGTGCCTGACGCAGATACTTCCTTCGGTCCTTGTCTGTACGTGGTGGGTTGTTAATGTGACATAAAGGCATGTCCTTGGAGGTGTGTCATCCAGGTCAGGTATGAAATGCTGTCATTCTCAGCTCTTCTGGTGTCCTACTGTCAAAATCCCATCAATCCCACTGCTGTGTGCTCACTCTGGGAGGTGCTTCTGGTCCAGCTGTGGTAGGACTACTTCTTTCGGCAAAGTGATCCACAGGCTTAAAATACATCCCAAGTTTCTCCTTACCTGAGTCCAGCTCCTCTTCTGGTGTAGTCCTCTTCCTTTCTTTGGCTTCCCAAGCCCTTGCTGGCATTTCTATTTCTGCCTGCACTTGGCTTCCTCTGTGATCTTCCTGAGCTGAAATGCAAGTCAGAGTAAGATAAACCTTTGTTCTCCCTGACTTCATCCGCATAATAGCCTAGACTTGATCCTCAGGGACATGCAGCTTATTTGATGTGCTCATCTTGGTACTCTACTAACCTTCCCTTTCTCTCTTTTTCTCTCTTCCTCTTGTTTCCCCTAATCCTGTTGCTGCTGCAGAGCGCCTGTACAGCCAGCTTGAGAAAAACCGCCTGCTCTCTAACGAGCTGAAGTTAACGCTGCATGATCTGTGTGACTGAGAAGGGGGCCCACTAATGCCATTAAACGAGCTTTGTTGCGACCACCAGTGCTGTGGACCACAGTGAAATCTGATCATTCTTGAGACTGGCAGACTTGCAACTTTTATGCAATCGCTGCTATTTAATGGGGCACTTGAATTTATCCTCTAATTTATTTAAGTTTGGGTTTTGTCTTGTTTTGATATATATATTTTTTTTATAAAGGTAACCTCTATTCTTGGTGAAGTAACCCTCAGATTTGGCTGAGTTTTTTTTTTGAGCAGTCTCATTCCCTTGTCCAAGGGGTCCTGCCTGGCTTCTTCATGGAACCAGACTGGCTGCACCCCCCAGGAGAGGGCTGGGGTGAAGTTAGGCTTATGTCTGCTAATAGATGCCTGTTGAGTGCTATGACTTAATTTACTGTTAGCTGAACGACTGTAGGATTTCCTGCTGCATGGAATGATGGCTTCTAACAATAAATGACTGACCTTGTGGTCTGTAACCACTGCACACCTGTAGTACTTTCCTGTAGTGTTAAATCCTAAGCTAGAAGGTTTGGGGGAAGTGGTCGTTCCCCAGGACCTGACCCCCCAGTTGCAGCTGCAGAGCCTCAGGACTGGTTGGGAAAACTCGTGGACATCTTGAGAGCAAATTCCAGAATCCACAGCATGAAGCTGTGTCTTGAGTGCTTGCAGGGAATCTTTACATGCCGCGGTTGCTAGTGCTCTAGGAAGGCTCCTTCTCGCTCTGTGCACGGTTTCTGACCCTGGGGAGGTTGGGGAGCAGTTTGGAGAAACTGCCTGTACCTAAAAGACATCTTTCCACAGCCAGTGTCCCAGCGTGTGGATGTCTACAGTGGTATGGGTGGGCTCACCTTTGGAGTAAAGCCTACCTAGAGCGCTAGTTGCTGGTCTGAGCTCTCCTCCTGGCTTAAGGAACATGTGAGAATTGACTGTGCAGCTGCCTGGAGTCTTGGGCAGAGTTGTAGCACCCTCGCTCTTGCTCCTTGCCTGTCCCTCGCTGGCAGCAGCCTCTTCCCCGCTGTCCCTGAGGCACCGTGTCTGCTCCCTGCTGCTGTAGGTAGTCACGGTCTCGGTGACCAGCTTGGCATCTTTGTCCTGTGCTGGGAGCAGGGGGGAGACACAAATGAGGGGCACAACCAGCTGTAATCTGGGGTTGGGATGTGTGATTTCTCAGTGTGTGTTTTACCTCTGCATTGCTCTTGGGTGGCTTGCTTGGGCCACGGGGGGTCTGCTGTCTGGAGGCGCTGAAGCCCTGGGGAAAGCTAGTTACAGTCAGAGGCACCTGCATGCAGAACACTGCCTCAGCACTGCTTAAACAGACCCTGCCACCGTGCCCACTGGGAGCCCCAGCAATGCCAGAGGCACAGGCTGCAAATTTCAGGCAGGTAACCTCAGAGCTTCTGCTGCACCCAGCCAGGCACCCCTGGCCCGAGGACTTGCTGGGAAGGGGCTAGCGCAAGCTTTCTGTGGCCGAGGTTTCTCGCTTTTCTGAGGCCGGCTTGTAACTCTTGACTCTTGCTTCCTGCCAGATAAACTGAAATCCACCAAAGAGGAGCATCTCTGCACGCAAAGAATGCTGGATCAGACCCTGCTAGACCTGAACGAGATGTAAAGGATCCCTGTCACCGCCTCCACCACACGACGCCTGGGGAGGCCGGCCCAGCCGCTGCTGGCCTCTAACCCTGGGCGACCAGAGTTTACTTTCTGTTGCCAACTTGACCAAACACAGATCTTCTTCGCCTCAGGGTTAAAGGCCATCAGGTTGGGCAAGAGCTTCAAACAGCATTATTAAGGGAAATGAACAATGCAATAATGTTTGGGGAGCATGTTTGAGATGTATACATTTTGTAACTACCTTTTTTTGTAGCAACCATTGTGAACATTCCAAATGACTCTGAGGCTGGTGAGCTACACTTCAAAGCTCTTGGCTTTAAAATTTGGTGTTAACCTTCTGTTAATCGGCTCTGGGCCACCCTGCTTTGGCAGGGGAGGAAGGAGGGTGTGACAGTTCCTGGCTGTGGGCTGCTGAATCAGAGTAGCCAGGCCCTAGGGATGGAAGCCTGTTGGGAAGACTTCATTTCCAGCAGCTGCTTGCCAAAGGAGCAGTTCAGTTTTTCAGCTTTAAGTACACAGTAACTCTCTGTGTTGTGGAGAAGCAAGTTTGGGGCATAAAGAGACTTTTTTGTTGTTGTTGTTTAAAAAGCCAAGCCTATTATCCGAACAACTGATCCTTGACAGGGCTTGTTTTCCATCCCTTCCTGCCCCCTCCCCTTCCCTCTCGTTGGCCACTTCCTTTCCTGGTAGGCTTAGAGAAGCCTCGGCCCCTCTAACCCATTGCTACACAGCCATTGAATTTGCCTTCACTAAGTGCTGACGCACCAAGCTTTATTGCTCATTGCTGGGTTACACTTAACAGCTTAAGTACAACAGCCTTGTTTTCTTGGGGGAGTTTTTTTGGGGTTGTTTTTTTTTTTTTGCCTACCCTGAGGGAGGGAGCTGAGGCCTTCCCTCCTGGCCAGGAGTGCTCTTAGTGTCTTAATGAGGTACAAGCCATCCTGCTGTGCATTGCTGACGTGTAGTTGTTGTGAGGCGTGAGTGTGGAGATGTTTCAAGCTCGTGGCGTGTAGCTTGTGCTCGAGCATGCTGCTTGGTTGTAGCAGTTTTAGGGGCCAATCTGGAGAAAAGAAACCTTATCAAGTGTTTTGATACTAAATTGAAATTGTCTTACTGTCTTTTGAAATAAAAACCAATCCCTCCACACTGCTGTCTGCCTTCAGAGCTTTACTGTGTGCGAGCTGCCTGAGGCCTGATGAAAACGGGGTTTGGGGAGGAAGGCGGGGGGGGGAGGCCGTGCTCGTCCCTCACGGCGGTGGGGTAAGGCCGGGCTCCGACTGGAGCATTTATGCATAGGGAGCAAAAGCGGCCCGGGGCGGGGTGAGTCCGCCATTTTTTTTACCTCAGACTTCCGGGAGTAGGCACCGGCCCCCAGAAGGCTCCCCGCTGGCCGCCGCCCGGTAGCTGGCATTGCGCATGCGCAGGGTGCGCACTGGGTGTGTCGGGACTGAGTCACGCATGCGCAGGGTGGCCGGGGCGCGCGGGAAGGGCGCTCTGGCGGCGGCGCCATTGTAACTCCGGCCTGAGGGGTTGGGGTGGTTTGGGCTGCTTCCTCCGCTCGCTGTCGTGGTGCCCGCCTCCGCCTTTAAGCTAAACCCTGTCTGAGCGTAGGAAGGCTCCGCAGTGGGGTGTGGACAGGCTGGATCGATGAGTCGAGGTCAATGGTGTGAGGTTCAACAAAGCTAAGGTCTGGGTCTTGCACTTTAGCCACAAAACCTCATGGACTGCAGAAGAGTGGCTGGAGCTCCCCGGCAGAGAAGTATCTGGGGGTGTTGGTTGGTAACTGGCTGAATATGAGCCTGCAGAGTGCCAAGGTGGTCAACAGAATCCTGGCTTATGTTAGGAACAGTGGGGCAGTGACCACCTCCCTGTCCTGGGCACTGGTGAGGCCCCACCTCGAGGGCTGGGACCGGTTTTGGGGCCCTCATGATAGGAGAGATACTGAGGAGGTAGAGCAGGTCCAGAGAAGGGCAATGGAGCTGGTGAGGGGGCTGGAGCACATCTCTTGTGAGGAGAGGCTGGGGGAGCTGGGGATGTTCAGCCTGGAGAAAAGGAGACTGAGGGGAGACCTTCTCTTGCTCCTCAACTCTCTTAAAGGAGGGTGTAGCCAGGGGAAGTCGGTCTCTTCTCCTAAGGAACAGGCCATGGGACAAGAGGAAATGGCCTCAAGATGCCCCAGGGGAGGTTTAGGATGGAGATCGGGGAAAATTTCTTCACCCAAAGGGTTATCAAACACTGGCAGAGGCTGCCCAGGGCAGTCATGGAGTTGCCATCCCTGGAGGGATTTCAAAGCCAGGTGGACATGATGCTTAGAGATACGGTTTAGTGGTGGGGTTTGGCAGTGTTGGCTTGATGGTTGGACTGGATGATCTCAAAGGTCCCTTCCAACCTTGATGATTCTACCAATCTGAATGTGCCCAAAATGTTGCTGCCCTTCAGCAAAAATTCAGGGTTTGATTCTGAGGTTCTGTGACTTCTTTAACTTCTAGAGTAGTTACTTGGGCTCTCTGAGGACATCTGTATTTTCTTTTAATAGAATTCAGATCATGGAAGAATTCCTGTAGAAGTACAAAGATGTTCACATGTGAGCTGTATCTGGTCTTCCTAATTGTACTATGTTGTAGAAGCTGGATTTTTAGGTAATAAAATGAAAGCTTGGTTGTAAAACTCTCATGGGTTTGGTTTTTTGATCAGGAACATACCTTTCTATTGAAGAACTGCATCCGTTAACGGGCATCTCCATCTAAAGGCCACACTGCGTCTTCTCAAGTGCCTTGTTTTGAAAATTGAAGTTGGCTTTTCTCCATTTGATGGGCCGCTCTCTAAATCAGAGTAATTAACTACAGATTTACACCGGAGAGTGGGCCTTGGAGCTGGGGAAGCATATGTCATGGCTGCCTTTGTGCCACTTTTGTGCTGTTTGCTGAACTGGTTTTGTTGGAGAGGGTTTGGATTCAAGTGTTTTTACCCGATAGTGGATACTTTGGGGAACAAATAGTGAGAGCTTTTCTGCTTCGCTCACTGATTCCTATCCAGAAGAGTTTCGTGGTGACCTTAAGTGCTGGCTGCCTCATGGCTCTCCTTCTGCAGAGAAATCTGTTTATTGGCAACAGAAAGATGTCTCCGTTACAGGAATTGGCGTCGCTGGCACCTTTGTTGCTCCAGGACAAAACGTGGTGCAAACTTAAGGTTTCCAAGCCAATTTAGGAGTGCTTCTGTTATGAATCTGCAGGGTAATAACTTCTGATAAATGGAGTTGCATTTCTTAATGAAAAATGCATTACCACCATTAGTTGCTGTTGATTGTTCTCAGGAACAAACCCTCGTGTTTTATTTCAGGTTGCAGTGTCTGCTCAGGAGACAGGTGGATACTGGAAGCGAAGTGAGAGATGTGATCACTGGAGAAGTTTATGACACAGAAAGCAGTAAAGTGTATTTATCTGATGTGAGTGTGTGTTTAGTTAACAAGGAACAGCTGCCAAAGGGAGTGCCATGATGAATTGTGTTGCAGATATTTAGCACTAATAAGGAAATGAGAGAGAGAAGGAGGTTAACCTTTGCTGTGCTGTTATCTCAGTCTCTTCCCTCGCACACATTTGTGTTCCCACTTCATCCATACCAATGGTTTTACCATGTTATAAACCTCTATGGAAACGCAGAGTTCTCTCAGTGTTTGTGGAAGATGCACCGGGTTTTCCTTGGGAAGAGAGACAGTTTTCACCACCTGAGAACAGCTCACCGTTTTTCTAAGTAACTGTTTTGAAGAGCTCCTGTCTTCTCATAATGGGTGTAACCATACAGTCCGGGTCCTGAAAGATGACATTGCAGGGATAAAAGCTGACCTGGTTTCTGTTCTTCTGAAGGTAAGAGGCAAAGGTCGTAGTGATTTTCTTCAGGGACTCTCAGGTCATATAATAATAGTCTTGTTCACCCCTGTGTGAAGGGGAATGCTCTGTGGTTCCAGTTATGCCCTGTTTTTCCTGCAAGAGCGAGTTAATCTCCACAAGGTTTTTGCAGACGACGCCTTCTGCAGTTTGTGCAGCTGTGAGTGGTGCAAGAGGCAAATCGAACTCCCTCAGAACTGAGAGAAACCGGGTACTTTGATAGAAAGGCTGGCAAAAATGGAATTGCAGCAGTGTCTCTTGAACTCTGCTCCGGCCTCGGAGCAGCAGCAGCTCGGCTTCTTCTTCCCTCGACCATGTGCAGGCCCGTGGCACGCTCGCTCTTCGCCGAGCGGTGTCCTTGCAAAGAATTTCCAGACCAAGTTTTGGAGTGAGGGAGTTGAAGAGGCCATTCCCCACAGGTGAATTAGATGTAGTTTTTGAAGCAGAGGAGCTTCAAAGCATAAACAAGTCGTTCCGTGCCAACTGGGAATGTAAATGAAACGTGCTCAAAGAACTAAGGTAAATGTAGATACAGGCTCCTGTCTCTATTTTTGTACTGAGCAAAATATTTTGGAGGCAGTGCAGCGTGTTAGAGCGACGTTTTGATTACCTCAGAAAAGAAGCAACTAATTGCTAGTGATCGGTACAAATCTCCTCTGCAGGATTTCAGACCTGGTCAGACTTGTGTCACGCGTCTGGTTCTGTTACCGGGCACTTGCTAACGCTTAAAACGTGTGAGCTTTTGCATTTGGTGGTAAAGTGCTTTGCTTGAGAGATTGCTTCCTTTTTCCACTTGTTTGGGGGATGGCTCTGAGGTTTATCCCCCCAAACCAGTCAGCGGTGAGCAGCTGGTGGAGATCAACCCTCCCACCAGGCTGTCACACTCTTCCCTTGCATTTCCACACCGTCCCGTGGAAGTCTTGTGTCCCAGGCTGAGGGAGCTGGGTCTCTTGAGCTTGGAGAAGAGGAGACTGAGGGGTGACCTCCTGAATGTTTATCAAGATGGAAAGGGGGAGTGTCAGGAGGATGGAGCCAGGCTCTTCTCAGTGACAGGCAGTGACAGGACAAGGGGCAATGGGTACAAGCTGGGACAGAGGAGGTTCCACTGAAATAGGAGGAAAAACTTCTTCGTGGTGAGGGTGAGGGAACCCTGGAAGGGGCTGCCCAGAGAGGTTGTGGAGTCTCCTTCTCTGGAGATATTCCAAACCCGCCTGGACACGTTCCTGTGTGACCTGATGGAGGTGTTCCTGCTCCGGCAGGGGATGGGACTGGATGAGCTTTCAAGGTCCCTTCCAATCCCGGAGATTCTGGGATTCTGTGACACAAACTTCGGGTGAAGTAGACTCTGGAAAGGACAGTCATGAAGGATGCCCTGGGCTGAGAGACTCTTCTTCTGCAAAGAAGCAAAATTAATTAAAAATGCTGCGCCAGTAGATGCTCAGAGACAATCCTGAGCACAAAATGGGCCAAAACCCTCTCATTTTCCTTCTTTAGCAGTTCTGCTCCCCCACTGCTCTCTGTTCAGCTCCCTCCAGCAAACCCCGTTGTTTGTTGATAAAGTCACATATTCCTCTCCTTTCTCCAGTGCTGCCACGCTCCTGTCCTCAAGTGTTCTCTCCCTGCCACGCGTTCTTCCTCTGTTTTCCTCTCTTGTGCCTTTTCGTTGCCTGGTTCTTTGGTCACATGCCTCTGTCCCCGAGTCATTTGCTGTTCCCTCGGTTGAGCATCGTTAAAAGTTCTCTGGATTTTTGAACCCTTGACAGCGTTGTGTAAGTGTGAGAGGAGGCAACAGAGATGCGCTTCCCCCCCTGCTCTTTTCCAGGCTTTGTTGTGTAGTTGCCTGGAGTAAATGATCTCGTTGTGTCTTGGCTGGAGAAATGGAGTTTATTTGGGTTTATTGGAGGGGGAAAAATAAGTGTTTTTCTCAGCAGTGCTGCTGCTGGTTTTGGTGGGGTTTTTGGTTGTCTTGATACTGTTCTCCATAACTAGGCCAGGACCACTGGCTTGGTGACAGGAGATAATCCTGGGGGGAATTCTACGGGCTGAGCCCAAGGAAGTTTTTCTTAGGTCTGATCAATGTGGTTGATTTGAGCAATGCTTTTGGGCTGAATACATTCTTTACGTAAATTAAGATTAGATATTATTAGATGTTTATTATCAGGTATTTGCTCAATGACTCAATGTCCCAGTGGCAACCAGTGACGTGAGGTGTTTCTCAGGGGTCGGTACTGGGACTGGTGCTGCTTAAGGTCTTTGTTGGCAACATGGAGAGCGAGATTGAGGGCACCTTCAGCAAGTTTGCTGGTGACACTAAGCTGTGTGGAGTGGTGACACGCTGGAGGGAAGGGGTGGCATCCAGAGGGAGCTGGACAGGCTGGAGAGGTGGGACTGTGCCAACCTCATGGGGTTAAACCAGACCAAGTGCAGGGTCCTGCTGCTGAGGCACAGCCATTGCAAGCACAAACAGAGGTTGGGGGGCAAATGGCAGCCCTGAGGGAGAGGGACTTGGGGGGTGAGAAGCTCAATGGGAGCTGGCAACGTGTGCTGGCAGCCCAGCAAGCCCCCCACCCCCTGGGCTGTGTCCCCAGAAGGGCCAAGAGGGGGGGTTCTGCCCCCTCTGCCCCTCTCTGGGGAGACCCACACACACACCAGTGCTGCCTCCAGCTCTGGGGCCACCAACATCAGAAGGACACGGAGCTGTTGGAGCGGGGCCAGAGGAGACCCCAGAGATGCTGGGAGGCTGGAGCCCCTCTGCTGGGAGGACAGAGTTGGGGGGGTTCAGCCTGGAGAAGAGAAGGCTCCGGGGAGACCTTGGAGCCCCTTCCAGTCCCTCAAAGGGCTTCCTGGGACCAGTTACAGCCTACCTATGTGTGTCTGATGTGTGAGCTGGAGGTGGATCTTGCTGATAAGGTGATACAGACTTAGAAAACCTCTAATATTTCTAAAACCTGATGTGGTCAGATACGTTTTTCTCCCCACAGAGAGGATGCAGCACTTAGGGTTTAGGATTAAGCCTCCAGAGCAGGACATGGGTACAGCCCTCAAGCAAGAATGGTAAGAGAAGCACTTCCTTCCTTTCTCCTCTCCCCTTATGTCTTCAATCTGCTTGAGGTTGGCAAATCTTGTTGCTAAGGTTCTAGTCCTGGTTTCTCGTGGATTTCCCTTGTGGGGTAAATACTTGAAGTCCGTGAAGCTGCAGGCAGCATCTCCTGTCGTTGCACTTTCGTATCACAGTTGTCAGGTTGGAGCATTCTCAAGTGCTAACTGGTAAATTCACCTCTTCTTGAAAAAGCCAGAACTGATAATTACAGAAGAAAACCTGTTCACAGCCTTGCTCTGGGCTGGCTCACTGTGTAAGCGTCGGTAGAGATGAGCTTGTGTCAGGACTGGAATTGCCAGCTTTAGCAGCGAGTCCTCAGCAGAATCTCCACTTACCCTTCTGTAAAATGTTAATGAATTTCTAAATAACCTTTTGGTTTGTTTTTTTTTTTTCCTCTCAGACTGTGGCAATTACAACTACTATTTGTAAAGCCCTTTGAGATTCCTGCTTGCAGGACTAAAGTGGGTGTATTTTTCATCTCTCACCGCTTCTGTTACCACGCAGACACGTGAAAGGCGTCTGAAAAAGCCTAATCTGCACTAATTCAGACTTGGTAGCTCAGCCCATTAATTCTCTTTTGGGAGAGGACCCGATGCCCTCACACTTGCTGTATTTATTCGGTGTTGCCGCTCAGAGCTTGCTGTGTCCTTTGTCTAGGACTACGGGTGTCTCAAAGTTCGATAATACAGCAGTTACAGTTCCTGCCCGGGTTCTCCCCTAGTTATCGTCCAGGAAATGAGCACTGCAGACATGGGACAGTGTCGTCAGAGGCATAAGGAAAGAAGTGGGAGAATATTCTGAATTGTACGGGCTTCAAGCTGTTAACTTGGGTCACAGAACTGGTAGCTACAGCCTGGGGCGAGGCGGGAAGAAGATTTCCTTCTGCTCCTTGGAAAGTCGAGCTGAGAGTGCTCAAGCCCTTAAATCTGCTCAGCCTCGAGTGTTTGTATCCCCTATGGAATCCCTTTTTTCAAAGTTCATTCAGACAAAAAAAAAACCCACAAATCCCGTTTGTGATGATATTCTGAAGCCTTGATATTTTATGTCTCTTAAAGCCCTATCAAAAAGGATCCTGTAAATTGTCGTCGTGGGTTGTTGATACCATTTCTGTACTTTGGCGGGGTGTCTGTTGTTTTCTCCTCATCCTTTCGTTCAGGAAGCAGAAGCACATCCCTGCTAGAAATCTCTGTAGCAAACCTGTGCCATGATCTCCTTAGACAGGCTCGTGTGGTTCAGCACCAACAGTCCTGCTGTTCTGCTTCACAGCAAAGAAATGCATTTAACATTTTACAGCAGGATGTTTTCCCTTTTGCCAGGTCTTTCCACCGTTTAAACTGATTCCAAAGAAAATCACTCTTCTCCCACAGCATGTGATGCAGATGAGCGTTGTTGCTGAAGAAATTGCTGGTTTTCGTTCCCCTTCACCTATTGCTTCCTTTCCCCTCAGTATTGGATGAGGGAGTAGAGTGCACTGTCAGCCAGTTTGCTGGTGACACCAAACTGGGAGGAGTGGCTGACAGGCCAGAAGGCCGTGCTGCCATCCAGAGAGACCTGGACAGGCTGGAGAGTTGGGTGGGGAGAAATTTAATGAACTATAACAAGGGCAAGTGTAGAGTCTGGCATCTGGGCAAGAAGAACCCCAGGTCCCAGTATGGATTGGGAACTGCCCAGTTGGAGAGCAGCGGAGGGGAAAGGGAGCTGGGGGTCCTGGTGGGCAGCAGGATGCCCATGAGCCAGCTCTGTGCCCTGGTGGCCAAGAAGGCCGATGGCATCCTGGGGTGTATGAGAAGGGGGGTGGTGAGTAGGTGGAGAGAGGTTCTCCTCCCCCTCTGCTCTGCTCTGCCCTGGGGAGACCCCATCTGGGATATTGTGTCCAGTTGTGGGCCCCTCAGCTCCAGAAGGACAGGGAACTGGTGGAGAGAGTCCAGGGCAGGGCTACAAAGATGCTGAAGGGAGTGGAGCATCTCCCAGAGGAGGAAAAGGCTGAGGGAGCTGGGTCTCTTGAGCTTGGAGAAGAGGAGACTGAGGGGTGACCTCCTGAATGTTTATCAATATGGAAAGGGGGAGTGTCAGGAGGATGGAGCCAGGCTCTTCTCAGTGACAGGCAGTGACAGGACAAGGGGCAATGGGTACAAGCTGGGACAGAGGAGGTTCCACTGAAATATGAGGAAAAACTTCTTCCTGGTGAGGGTGAGGGAACACTGGAAGGGGCTGCCCAGAGAGGTTGTGGAGTCTCCTTCTCTGGAGATATTCCAAACCCGCCTGGACACGTTCCTGTGGGACCTGATGGAGGTGTTCCTGCTCCGGCAGGGGATGGGACTGGATGAGCTTTCAAGGTCCCTTCCAACCCATGAGCTTCTGGGATCGGTGTGTTTCAGGAGAGGTGAGCAACAGGCAACTGGGGACGTTCGTTCCCTAACCCCCGGAGTTTAAATTTGCTGATACGTGTGCGTTTGTTTTCCTCAGTGAACAGCCTGTGGTTTATGTAAATACACTTCAGGCCACGGCAGAAGATGGTCCCGACCACAGTTGATCATCCACGTCTCTGTCACTAGCAGCTCCGTCGCTGAGGTTGTCCTGCTGGGACAAGTGACGACAGGGACAGTCAGAGGAGCCATGATACAGGGTGCTGTCCCAGTGGGGAGTGGAGACACAGGAAAAATTACTGTTTTTTTCACAGGTACCTTTCCAGTTTAATATTTTCTGTCTCATTCTTTCCCCTCTCCTTGAAAAGAACGTTCATGGTCTGCCTTGGTCACCTTGTCCTTGAAAAGCCTTGGAGAAGAGCTATCTTTAGTGGCATATTTGGTCTCGTATGGTGCTATGACAGCTGAGGGGAAAGAGGTCGTTGTGAAACCACTGGTTTGGTTTGTTTCCCGCTGTAAATAAGAGATGAGGTGGTTACAGCTTGGGTGGGAACCCGCTATTTCTCCAGCTCGTTTTGATTTTGGTTTCTCTTGCTTTCTGGCGCCCCCAGCGGGATATGCTCAGTCCGTGAGAGCAAGTAACAGAAATCAAAGAGCTTTATAAGAAATCTCTGACGTTTTGTCAGCGGTGACCGGCGTTGTAGAGGTGAAGGTGTGGAAACGTAAACCAAAGTGGGGCTGTAGAACCTCCTGCTTTGGCGGCGCTGGGCGATGTGGTGGGGAAATCTTCCCCGTTTGGTGAAAACCAGCCCAACCCATGTGGGCATTTGCATTCAGAAGCGGAGCTATAGACCACTTCAAGCTGTTTGGTTTATTCTCAGGTGGCTCAAAGCTGAAGTTGTTGTTTCATTTCTGCAGGGTCAAGTGGGATTTAGAAGTAACTCGGTTAAAAGCAGTAAGAATTCGTGTACCTGGCACAAAACTTCTAACAGCCTCTGAAGTCTTGTAGCCGATACTGAAAATTGTTGGCCACTCGGGGGTGACCTGCTGGAAAGCAG
>VXBJ01006503.1:228434-251593 GCA_013400055.1 Nycticryphes semicollaris | reverse complement strand
AAGATTTTGAAGCACCCAGGAGGATGAGATCAGAACTAAACATGATCTTGATGAATTAGAGGCATGACCCAAAATAAATGCCATCAAATTCAACAGAGACAAATGTAAACAGTTCAGGCTGGGACTCGGGCAGGTGAGGCGATCCTCGCCTTCAAAGCTGTTTTGAGAACTTTCTGTCCCTCTTCCCACCTCCATTCTGTTCATTTCTGCCTGAGTGTAAGTTTGTTGCCCTTTTAGGTGCAATGACCAACTCTTTAAGGGGCTGCATCACAACACAGGTCCCTGAGACAACTCAGAATAAAAATACCTCCTCCTTATTTATGAAGTGTTCTGTCTAACCCGGTTCAGCTCTCTACGCTCCAGCTCACAGCACAGTCCCCCACACAGCTGCATCCATGAGAGATGGGATCTACAGGAGGGAGAAAGGAATGAGCCACCAGGAACTCGGAAGCAGAAACTCCACCACTGGTGCCAATTTTCCCATATGTACATTTTGATGGAGGAGAAATCAGATGTACAAATGCAACACAGGTAATAGCTTGTCAGTAACAACACGGCATAACCTGACCTCAGACTCCGCGGGAGTGGGTGGTGCGAGGTCTTGGCAAAGAACCAGCACAGGCACTGCAGTCAGAACCTAAACCCACTGTGGAGTGGAGCAGCTAGAGGCATCGGAAAATGGGAGCCCATTACCTGAGTGCTGTGGCTTTTCCTGCCAATGGACGCCAATAACCAAGCTGGTAGCTCAAAGGGAAACCAGAAAAAAAGGTCCCCTCTGGGGAAGTTGGTAAATTGGAGAAGTTGGTAAATTTTCTCTTCCAGAAAAGAGGGGAAGCAAGGGCAGATATCCAAATCCCCCACAACATAAAAATAGTTACAAAGAGAGCAATAGCTACTTGCTCACTGTCTTGTATAGAGTGAAAGAGCAAAAAATGAACAGCCGATTTTGCATAAAAAAGACTTCAGCAATACAGTAAGAAAAAACCCACTGCCCATCAAGAGAGAGAAGTACAGAGCAGGCAGGGACAATTATATTGGCACAACTGCAGGAGAGAACAACATTAAAACATCTATTAAGGGTTGATCCCTGGTTGTGCTTCAGTTCAAGTGGTAGATTAAATGATCTCCTGAGGCTCCTTTAAGCCTTGTATCCTATGATCTGTGCAATTTTTTTAGTCATAAGAAGTTGTGGCCAAAAAAAAAAAAAAAAAAAAAGCCAAAAGAAAATAATACTTTAACAATGCATTGTCATTAATGCATCTACAAGCGAGGAGACCTTATCTTGAACTCTGCTTGAAAGTGAACTTATAAAAAACAGGGTAAGAATAGAGGAGGTTGTAGGAATAGCAAACATAATGATCAGAGGCTAGGAAAACAGCAACAAGAAATTCATGACATGTCTAAAAGGAGATGACATTAAGAAAACTGGAGGACAATAGGGCGTACTCAGAATCTTATCTCCAGCTTGTACAGAATTATACTTTAATGGCACACATAGATGGAAGACTAATGGAGAAGACTGGTCAGAAGCAGGGAATAGTTTGTTTGTTTTATTGTAATTGGTTTCCACAATAGAGAATTAACTGTGGAACTCACTGCTATAAGACATGTCAAAGACCGAGAACTTATCAGGGGAGATAGAAAAGGAGAGGTGTTAACCAGAATGGGAGACAGGATGTGCATTTAGAAGGAATAAATTATTCCTGCTCACAAATTAAATCGGCCACTAAGGCCTAGGGACAGAAAAGTTGTAGTTTTGTAGAATACTATTGAAAGTTTGTTATTATTTAATGATGATGGCTGCAGCCCCTCTGCTGCGAGGACAGGCTGAGAGAATTGGGGGGAGTGAGGGGTTCAGCCTGGAGAAGAGAAGGCTCCAGAAAGACGTTAGAGCCCCCTCCAGTCCCTAAAGACACTCCAGGAAAGCTGGGAAGGGACTTTTGGATGCCACAGGATCCAGAGGAAAGGCTTTGACACTGAAAGAGGGAAGACTGAGCTGAGATCTGGGGAAGAACTTCTTTGGCGTGAGGGTGGTGAGACCCTGGCCCAGGTTGCTCAGAGAAGCTGTGGCTGCCCCATCCCTGGAGGGGTTCAAGGGCAGGTTGGAGGGGGCTTGGAGCCACCTGGTCTGGTGGGAGGTGTCCCTGCCCAGGTCTTTAAGGTCATTTCCAGCCCAAACCATTTTCTAATTCTATGATTATGGAGATATATTTCATGTGGTACTGTCCACCACATCTGGCAGAATGAGTTCTCAGGTACACCCATTAACTCCTAGTTGTGATTGTGTCTTCATCGCTGCAGCAGGAACAAAAGTTCTGTACACAGGTGGCAGATAGCTTGTAGCAAGCGAGCTTGAAGACATCCTGGTTTTCTGTTATGTTCTCACAGGAGCTATCTGCAGGTTGCGAGTTGACACGGACCTTTCTGGGCACCAAAAAAAAAGAGTCTTCAGATCTTAATAGTATAAGTCAGTTGCTAAACTTGCATTATATTTGGGAATTCAGCCAGCTCCTGGAGGAACGTCAGGCCAGGTTAGAGAGTTCCACTGACGCTTGCAGCAGCGATGAGCCACTTGCAGATGCCTCAAACTATTGGTTGCCTCACTGAAATCCCATGCAGGTCAGCAGCGAGGAACATGGATCCCAAGACACGTTCAGGACTGGTGCAGCAGAGCAGGGATACGGACTGACCGACAGCGCCTTCTTGAGTGATGGATAATGATAGCACTGGAGGAACTGTAGGGGAACATATTGATTTTCAAAATTGCATGAAAAACAAACATAATTGCTTAATGCTTAAGTACACTGCCTACAATAAAAACCTCCTCATGCCAGAACATACACCCACCACCCTCTTCCCACCTTTGCTTTATTACCCTGAAAACAAAGCTGAGATCAACTCCATCAAGACGGGCCTTTTATGAACTGGTGGTTAGAACTTGATGAGAATAAGTAGCTGTGTGATGGTGAGGAAACTTCTCTATTGAATATATATCTTAAAATTGCACCCAGCAAAACCAGTGGGCAGGGAAAACAATAAAATCCAAAACCGTTAATTCCAATACATGTATTTTATTTTTATTTTAGTTCTTCTTGCCCCTCCAGCAAAGGTCATAAATTATTTAACTGCTGCAACTCAGACTTCTCTCTTTTACTGTCTAATAAAATCTGAGAAATATAAATCTATTTTAGGTCCTTTTTTTAGAATAATTGAGAGTGGTGACAACCAAAACAGGAATTGAAGCAACAATTCAAGGCAGGGTGTCAGTGAGTTGTGAGCACACCAGGAGATTTCAGCAGAAAGCTTATAAGGAGGCATTTTGCTTATTTCTACTCAAAGATGCTTCATTCCCTTTTTAAGTTTAATAATTTATGGATTCAGTGCTTGGTTTTTTTGTCTCCTGGCTGCATGCTTCCTATTAAACACATAATTCAGGTGGTTACATTATTATAGGCTGGGTTGCTTACAGTCCAGCCAAATGACGTGGAAAGGGGCAGTGATAACTTTGTGGGAATGCATCAGGTTGTGGAATTGTTAAGGATGGGCTCAGATCACCCTCTGATTTCCCTGGTACTATTTTGCCCTAGGATTTTAAATAAGCAGCAATTTCTCAGTTGTGGGTCAGTGACTGTTTGTCACTTGGAATTATTAACATCAGCTACTGCAGAAATAAAAGGAAGAAGCAAGGTCAAATAAGAAGTAGGCAAAGACAAAAAATTAGTACAAGTGAAAAGGAGAGGACAAACACAGGCATAGCAGGAGGCAGATGGTATTTAGGGGCCTGATACAGTCCCCCCAGGCCCTGTGGCTGCAGAGGACCAGCCTGCTGGTGGCAGATGTATGGACAGGGCAGGTTTCTGGCTGGAAATCTCCACCAAGAACAAGATTTGCCTTTTTAGTCCTCAAACCTTCCCGTGTTTCTGCCTATCTCTTTCTCCCGGTACTGATTTTCTTCACTTAAAAGAACACAAAATGATACAGGGTTAGTTTAAGCACAGAGTAATAGCTATTTCTATATAAAAATAGATTGCCTCCTTACAGATTAATTGCTCCAGCTTCCTCATAATTTCTAGCCAAGCAACAATAACAACTCCCATCAGCAGCCTCACCAGCTCCACTGCACCTCCTTGTTCTTTCTGCAGCCAAGGAAGGTGAACTCCGAGGGCATAGCAGGACTGCTTGCTACCTTCCCCACCATCTCTCTCAGCTCTATCCCAGCTGGAAACAAGGTAAAAGGATTTAAAAGGAAGAATTAAAGGTTAAGCAGGTCACAAACACAAAACCTGTTTTAAGGTATCCGCTGAGAGCCTCGGGCAGAATGGATGCAGGATTCTGTGAGGAGCAAAGTGGAAAAAATCTAAACTTTTACAGCACAGTAAAGGGGGCTGTACCTTCTAAAAAGAGTATAATTTAAAAATAGAAAATGTATCTGGAATGCCAGGGGCTCCAAAAGTGACAGAAGGTAGCTGAGGGTGGAAGAGAAAATGTACTTTAGTGCCAAGATTATACTTTGTGTTAATTGTTGGCTTTGGTGATAAAAATTCATCTGAAACCCCCTAAAGGGGCACACTGAGACAAAAGGGTTGGGATGAGTCCAAATAACTCCTTGTCCCAGCTGCTCCCAGGCCATCACAGGAGCCACCAGCCCACCAAAGGTGCATCTCCAAAAGCCCAGAGGAGCACAGAGGGACAAAGGCAGACAGGAACACAAATTATGGACTTGGAAAGGGACACCATCTCTTCATCTCTCTACCTCTCCATCTCAGGGGAAGGGACAGCACAGAACAGCCTCAGCCCTATGGGCCAAGTGTAACCCATCATGATGAGTCAATGCCAGAGGACCTTTGGGACTGAGGGGACTACTGCCTGGAGGTGTGCAACACATCACAGGATGCAGGCAAAGAGCACTTAGGCTTTTGGGCAGACAACTTATTATAGGGTGTTTAGGGAGGAAACAAAGGTGGGGAAAAATACAACTAGATGATTTAGGGAGGAACAATTCTAGGAAAATAGAGGAGAAATGGGATAAAAAAGGCTGGTCATGTGTAAATGGGGGGCTGGTGCGAACGCCCACCTGGCTATGTCCTGCATCTCATCAGTGCAGTCTGTCCTGTCTTTGTATTAAACACCATTTCTAATTATTTTCATAGGCGAGGGAATTTATTTTGATGGGGTGGGAGGTGCACCAGATACTGGAGTGCAGCTATGGCCTTACTGTCTCAGATGTCCAGATGCCAGCAACTGGGGAGACTGGGATCCAGGGGTATATTCCAGCTCTGGGGCCACCAACATCAGAAGGACATGGACATGTTGGAGCAGGGCCAGGGGAGGCCATAGAGATGCTGGGAGGGCTGGAGCCCCTCTGCTGTGAGAACAGGCTGAGAGAGTTTGGGGGAGGGAGGAAAGGGGTTTAGGCTGGAGAAGAGAAGGCTCAAGGAAGACCTTAGAGCCCCTTCCAGTCCCTAAAGAGGCTCCAGGAAAGACAAAGTTTTTTAACAGCCACAGAAATATTTTGAATCTCAGGAAAGGGTGCTGAAGGGAGTGCACTAATCATGTAGCAAAGTAAAAGCATCAAATCCACAAAACAGTGAGATTTGCTGTATTTTTGTTTTATAACAGAGCTTTATGAAAGAAGGAAAGAGGAGGAAGCCTTATAATCCAGAGGGTGGAGGAATGTGCAGGATTAAAGCCCTAATAAACATTAATAAAGGTTTAGCCTGATAAAACATTGGGAAATAAAATATATAGGGAGAGAGTTGAAAGGAGAGCGACTCCATCTCAGAGGGAAAGACCTCGCAGGAGGCCAGGGCTCAGAGATCGCTTCATCCCCACCTAAACCATTTGCTGCAGCAGCCATGGGTGAGCAAACTCACACTCCATTTCACCTGCTTAGTGCTGACTGAGATTGATTTCACCATGTGAACTGGATTCATTTTCACTAGCGAAAAGCTACATGTCTCATTTGAGCTGTCTGCATTCCCTTTGTAGGGTCAGTGGAGAGAGACATGTTTGCAGAGAAGCCCATCCTGCCTTAATGTTGGTGCCAAAGGCTGGGAAGAATGCTTCTGGGCAGAAGGGTCTCTTCTCTCCCTGCAGAGTGTAAAGGAGCCCAGAGACCTCACCAAGGCAGCCTGCCTACATCTGAGGCCACCATCACTGCATCAGCGGGGAGTCCACTGTGATTCTAATTTTGTAATCAAGAACTAAATTTGTTACCAGGATAAATTTGCTTCATTTAGCTTGGCTGGTGCTGACACATGATGGATAACTCCTATGAGCAGGAGAATACTTTTCCACTGGAAGTGGTTCAGACAAAGAATCTTTCTTGTGCCTACAGTTTGGGGTGAGTGTGGAACTCTGAGGAGCTGGGATCTCAGGCTGAAATCATGGAGAGCCAGGAGCTGGAAAGTGAACTTCCCAGAGGCTCTGACTGCCCAACCAGGGCCAGCAATGGGCCACAGGCTGTCACAGTGAGATACCTACCCTTCTTCCACCATCAGGGCTGGGTGGCAGCCAGAAAGGCCTCCTCAGTAAAGCTGTCTTGATGATCCTGGATGTTACTGCAAGACAGTCACGACTCCATACACCGTATTTTAGTACTCCTTCCAAAAAGTGTGCTGGGCTTCCTTTGTCTCCATATTTGTGCCTTACACCTGACCATCAGATCAAACCCAGCTGTTCTGTATCTGCAATCTGCCATCCTCATTATATACTATAATTACAATCTTTCTGTTAACTCTAAGTTTCTTAACTATGATTTTGTGGCTCTTTTCCTAAATCATTGCTGAATAAGGCCAACAGGTAAGGAACAGAACCCCCTACAAAGAGCCATCATTACATGATTATTCCCTGCTGATGACTATTTTGTCAGTTTGACATGATTGTTAAACCACGTAAGAAGTGCTATAATGATATGATGCAGTGCTCTCACTTTTAAAGCAGCAGTTTTCTCAGGTAAATCATACACCCCACAGCAGCTAAAATAACATCTATGTAGGGTGCTCTGCTCTGGCAGTTTCTTCAGTGAGTGGAGCCCACACACTGATCTCCCTCACCACTTCCCACTGTCCAAGTCCTGATGTCCTCTACATCCTCCACTTGCTCTGGAGAAGAAAAGCACTCTCCATAGGGCTAATTAGGGGCTAGAGAGTCTGAAAGCTTTATAGGAGTGAAACCAATAGTTGTGGGTTGTTGCTCCTAGAGAGATGGTTTGATCTGCTCCTGAGAGCTTTAGGCTTGGGACGTTATTGGCCCCCAAGGTGTCTCAAAGATTGTCGGGAAACGCATGACAATGGTAGTCCCTGGCCTTGCAGTTTTCCATATGACTTTTCTGTTTAAGAAGATTAACATCACAAATTTCATTCACCACGAGTGACTCCTTGTGAAGAGGTAAAACCATGGGAGGACAATGAGACACAAGGAAAGGAAGTGGGATGTCCTTTTCTGTCAAGGGTCACTGCTCCATTCAGTCATTGCCAGTGGAGTTTTGAGCTACAGACAATCAAGGAGAGGCTCCTTTAATGACTGGTGTGCTCATTAATCTCTCCCTCTAACACAAGTGCTAACACAAAGCCCATCAATACCAAGGGTGCTCTTCATCAAGGACTTTAAATAATCCTTTATTCAAGAAAGAGAGATTTTGGCTACAATAGCAACCATCCAAAATACTAAAATACCTGGCAGCCCACAGCCCACCCTCAGTGGAAAATGGCTCCAGGACCCTCTGACTTCCAGTGAGACTGAGACAAAGTCCCCTGTGAGACACCACTTCAATTTTACAGAGGGATTTTCACCCTTGCCCCCAGCAAGTACCATCTGCTGCCCTTCAGAAGGTGAACACCAGGATGAACAGTTTCGGTACTTCAGAATACACGATGTCATGTTGGACGCCCCCTGACCCACTGTCCAGCTGCACGCATCCCACAGAAACTTGCCATAATTCCCCCCACCCCTTAAGCCCTCTGTCCTGGAGCTATTTGCCAAGAGTCTCAAAGATCAGCATAAAACTTGCATCAACAGCAAAGCAAAAGGACGCAGTGAGATGCCATCCCCCAAACTCCTCTCATAGCAGATTGGCACAGCTCTCCCCTCAAGGTACAATGATGAAGGACACTGAGGTTCGTCCTGCACCGTCATCTCTTTCAGACAAGTTTGCAGAGAGGATGGGAAGGGAGAGCAATTTGTACATCACCCTGCTGGTTGGGAGGAGAAATTAGATATGGACTGGTCTGTCCTTCCTCACCATTCCTGGTCTCAAAGCATCTCCTCCTCAGTGGCCCTTCCTTTCACAGTGCCCTGGGACAGTCTCACTCCCCTCCAGACTACCAACATCCAGAGACATCTCCCTGCCACACTTGCTTCCCTGCACACAAATACTCATGCATCACTGATGGTGTGAGTCTGCAGAACTCTTGAAGACATGTGTCTGTACTCCTTCCCTTCTCCCCACCTGCCTACAGGGATCTCACATAGGAGGGATCCATCTCACTCCAGCTCACAGGCCCCTGTCTTCTGCCACTGCAGCCACCATCTCACCAAGCCGATGCACACACCCATGCTGCTGCCAGCACCTCTGGTACACCTTCCATACGCCATTATCTCCATAATTGGTTTCAGTTTCCAGGCCAAGTGCAGCCCATTTGTGCCATAGCTATTCTGCTTTAAAATCTTAAATGCTTGGAAGTAGGGTAAATATTTACAAATGAGCGCTTAATCAACCGCCAGAGCCAGAGGCAGATTGCTTCCCTAGTAGAACAAGTTTGTTCACATATATCATCCCACATCATTACTCTAGAGCTTCCCAGAGAGCCCCAGACCCTGATTCAGGACATGTTTTCTGTACTAACCTGTCTGTACAAGCACAGTCTTTACTTTCTCTGTTGTCCTGCACAGCCTCTGTGCATTTCGTGAACCTCAGAACCTGATCACCACCACCTAAATAAATTCTTCTGGTAATAACATCGTATAGGGGTGGATTCTCTCTTTGTCCCTTGCCACACAGAGCCTGCCCTTGTACAGAATGAATGAGGTAAATTAGTTGTCTCAGTATATGAACAACCAGTCATTCTACAAGAGCGCAGGATCAAAGGAAGTGCTCATTTTTTGGTGTTTTTTTTTTTCTTTGGGAGTTTGTCGCCCAAAACTGACTGACCAAGCCTTTCAGTAGCAAAAGAATCAACCCCCACAGCAGAACTGTCACCCATGGCAGAGCCTTTGCAGGTCTCCAGGATCAATAGTCCTTGCACAGTCCTGGTTAAAAGCTCATTATTCTCTATGTAGCTGGAAGGCACAAGGAGTCCCCAGCCCTCAGGCATTCTCTGTGGCTGTGCCCTGGAGAGGCTGACCCTGCAACCTTGCTGTCTCCCTGCTCTGGAAATTCAGAGAGATTTCAGGGGGTATTTGCCTGCAGTTCAGATTTAGAATTTTTTCAGACTTGGCAAAACGAGTGTGTTTTGAAAATGTATTTGCTCTCAGAAGTCCATTCGGCTCTGGATGGGTGGATGAAAAAATCAGGACAGGAAGCAAAGGAGAGAACATGATTATATTAGTGTGTGTGTTTTTACATGACCTTGTAAGACAGATGTGGATGTTAATGGACCTTTTGTCCATCAGAGGAAGAAGTCACCCTTCTCTACTGGCCTACAAATAATATCAGGGTGCTTTGTCTTTCAGAAAGAGCTCCTTCCAGCCATCAAGCATCCAACATAAGGGGCCCCACTCCTCACCTGCTTCACCTTACCCACAGCCATTGCATTATCTCACTCCCACTCCTGATTTTCGGAGTTGGTGAACCTCTTCCTTTACATTTTCTTGTCCAGCAACAGGACTCTCCCCACTGACAGCCTGGATGTCTGAGAACCACTGTGGTACCTGGCTCTGGTGGTAAGGGAGCTCCTTCAGAACCAAGTGCTGGTCACCCTTGTACACATGGACAAATCCTCAGCTGACAGGACAACTCCTGCTTCCAACTGTTTCTGAACATGCTTGATAGCCAAGAGAGATCATGATCTTTCTTTACCTAGACATAGATCCCCAGGCACTGCAAATGAAGACCATGGGTTCAATAGTTGTGGCTGATGCAGAGCCTTAGTTTGCCTGACATTTTCTCACTGCTGTTTGGCTGCTGCTCACTCTGCACAATTTCCAGAGATATAACAAGGGCTCAAATCAAAGACCCACCAGTCACTGTTCCACCAGTGCTAGCGGAGTGGCATGTTCCAGCTGCCTTGTAGGCTGCATCAGGGTCTGTTTCTAACACCCATCCACAGAATAGAGCTTCAGGCTTTGTCTGCATCCTGCTCAGATCCCAACAACACTGCTGTCCCTCCCTGCCTCTGTGAGGAATGCCACCACACTGCAGTGCCGCATTACCCTGCTCCCTTTGCCCTGCCAACAGCACCAGACCCTGCCCACCCTGGGTGATAACACATTCTGTTTCACAGCCTCCTTCTCAACGTCCCAGTCCCGCACAGTGGTGTTGGGACAGTCTCACATTGCTGCTTAGCAAAATTACCAGTTTTGCATTTCCATGCAAATGACATGACGCATGGGCCTAGCCACAGCGCTGGCTCTGCAAGGCAACTGGAAGGTTCTGCAAGAACTAGTATCAGACACACTTAAATGGCCTTCAGGAGGCTGTTGCTTCCTCTTACTGCATGCAAGGAGACACCAAACATTTATAAAACAAAAAATCTCAAAAATACTTGAAGTTTTCTCCACATACTATCATCTGATCATTTAACCAGGAAAAGCACTTCTTTTCTGAAGAAAATATAAAAAATTACGATGCTGGATTTTAGCTATGTCTAGACTGATGTTTCTTGAGCCAGCTGTAGTCTCGGTGGAGGGGGTGGGATGATGTCACCTCACTTCATCCATAGCACATGAGGTAACCAAGTGGTAAGACAGCTGGTGACAGATTTTAAGAATCAGAAAGCGAACATCCAGCAGATGCCATCTCTACTGCAGGCATCTGACAGCCTGGATCAGCTGAATTCACACTGCTCATTCTTCACTGGACATCTCCGGACACCTTTGGTCTGTGCCAGCATTGATGGTTTCATTCTTTACGAAGGCTGCGGGCAGCTCCACATCCCAACCACTCACAGCTCTCCTTTCCACTCATCCTACTTTCAAGAAAACAAACACTGTTCTTTCTGCCTTTTGAATTTATTGCTTTTCACACAAAAGTAACTGAATCATAATGCTTGCGTTTTCTCTGATCCACCTGCGACTGCTTTCAGCATCCCTTTTGTCTGAGTCTTTCTCCTGGTTCTGCTCTAGTGGGTGCACAAAGGGTCCATGGGCAACCATGCAATCCTTGCTGTTAATCCTGTGCAAGGACAGTTCATCTGTCCTCACCATTTGGAGATATCTCTTTAGGGAAAGATCTGTTTCTCTAAAATACCTCTCTTGTAATTAGGAGTCATGTGGCCTCATTTATCCCAGTCCTCTCTCATCTTCCCCACAGTGAAATGATAAAAAAGGCTATATTGTCTGGAAATCCAGCATTCTCAGCCGCTACATCTGTCCATAGTCCCCCCTTGTTCTTTTTGTAGGTGATACTTTATTTTCCTCCCTGCTGTGCGTTTCATTAGGCTTAACAGCTGCCACCACGTGCAGTTCCTAATGGGCTGGTAACACAAAAAACAGCTCCATGTTCCTAAAATTAAACTGGTTCTTCAGTAAAGAAACTATTAGTAGACTCCCAAACTCTAACTAGGAGCTGCAAGGAAGGGCCAGACCTGTGCAGCCCCACCACAGTCCCCAGCTCTTCCAGCTGGTGCCCCCCTCCAGCTGGACACGCGGGTTGGGTCACATCTACTTGGTCCATACATGGTGACAAGGGTGAGGGAGCACATTGGTGATGGGGGAGCCACCCTCTATCAAATCACACGTACTAAGGAAAACAGAAGCCTTGCTAGAATAAATTTTCCAGTTTCTTATTCATTAACGTGACTTTCTCTTCAATGATATAGTAAGGAGTTGATCATTGCTCACTGAAATAATTATTTCCCTCAGATAAAAACAGACAGGCTTTCTTGCGTTTGATCCTCTCTTATCATCAGCATCACATCATTTTACTTATTATTGTTGCTAATACTAAATTATTATGCGTTGATGTCACTACCAGGGAGTTGGAAATTTATCATCTTCTGAGAGGTTTTCAACCCTCCAGATGCTGACACATGTCTAGCCACAGCGCTGGCTCTGCAAGGCAACTGGAAGGTTCTGCAAGAACTAGTATCAGACACACTTAAATGGCCTTCAGGAGTCTGTTGCTTCCTCTTACTGCATGCAAGGAGACACCAAACATTTATAAAAAAAAAATCTCAAAAATACTTGAAGTTTTCTCCACATACTATCCATCTGATCATTAACCAGGAAAAGCACTTCTCCTTCTCTGAAGAAAACATAAAAAGTGACACTGGATTTTAGCTATGTCTAAACTGATGTTTCTTGAGCCAGCTGTAGTCTCGGTGGAGGAGGTAAGGGTAGTGTCACCTCACTTCATCTGTAGCACATGAGGGTGCAACAGCAATATCCAAACTTTTAGCACCTTCTCAGTCCAGGCCCTTCCAGCACAAATATCACCTTGGGCTCTCCCACCACTGATCAGCGCACTTTGTGTAAATGGACACATTGCAGCAGGCCTTTGGCTTTGAGAATATTCCCCACTCTCCCGGCTGCTGTTGGAAGGGTTACAGAATAAGCCCGTGATCAGAAGACCAAATTGCAGCCATTCCTGCCCTTCATATATGTAATCAGGGAAGCGTAGGGCTTAGATGTTCCAATTCCTCCTCCATTGCAGGCATTAGAGGAGTGCAGGTACTCCAGCCAGAGGGCGGCCCCTGCCCTTTCTGTTTTCCATCCTCCCTTACCAAGGATTTGAGATAATTTCTATAGAAAAAAAACTTATTCCCTGTCTTGATGGGCCTTTTTCCTGCCAAAACAAGCTGCAAACCCAAGGTAACTGGTACCAGAGCAATGAGGCACTATGGAAGCAAAATCTCAGTCACAAAGAAAGGGTCTGTCAGATGGTGACAGGGAGCCCAAGCCTCTCTGCAGTCCAGAGGTCCTCTAACCCTCCAGAGACGCTCTCTGAGAGCTGTCTGTGCTCCCTCTGCTCCCAGAGAGATGGCATTGCTGGCAGAAAACTGCTGACCTTGAGAACGAAACCAAAATGTTACAGGCCCCGAGTACCTCTGAAAAAGAGGGAAAGAACATAGACCTTAAGCAGTTCCAACATGTTCATACTCACTCACCCCACTGAAAGGCCAGTCTGTCTTCAAGTGGAAATGGTGTAAGTAAAAATAACAATCAGGGGCAGAGGCATGCAAAAAGAAATCAGAGATTTGATCACGCACACTGTCCTACCTGCACAGCAGCAGTATCCCACTAATCCCTGCAGGGCGTAGCTCCACTCAGCGCACAGCTGAGCTTACTGTTTTGTTCAGATGAATATCACTGATCCTCAGAAAAATCAGTTGTACTGCCAATCGCTTACAAATATTTGTAAATAAGGTCAATAACCCCAATTTTAAATATTCCATCTTCGTCTGGGTTTATTCGTTTATGCAATATTTTATCAACATTTTTGTCATGAAATAGAAAAAAAATTATACTTCCATTTCCTCACAGGCAGCAGGCTGCAGAACGCTGCATTTAAGAAATGCAAAACACCTTTACTTTTCAGCTCTTTATTGAAGTCCTCATAGGACCTCTTTATAAACAAAAAGAATATTAAACTGGAGCCATTTCTTTGCTCCACTGAATTTTGATAACGCCCTACATTTGAGCCAGCTGGGATGTCTTCTAGAAAGCAGTCCTGCTTTTATTAATGTTTCTCAAAAGCTGCCACTGAAAAACATCTTCTATGGTATGACCAGCATGGCAATAGGTCTGAAGGTAAATGCAGGTTTTGGACCCTATTGGTTTCTAATATTCAGCTTTAAAAATCAGATTACATGTTTGTTCAATAGCAATAAACTTCCAGAGTTTTATAGAGTCATAAAAATCTACAACTGCTTCCATTTATGGCCTGTATATCATTTACTTGGGTAGGTTTCCTCTCTAATGGTGCAGTGCAAGTGATTTGAGTTCTATTAGCTGGAAACAGTACATCTACATTTGCAGAACTCTCATAAATAATTCTGTCTGATGGACAACATCACATCCAACCGACTGTATAGAGAAGGGAAGGAGGGGCTGGAAGGGGGGCAGGGGAAGGAGAGGAGGGAAGAGACGGTAGCAATAGAAAAGAAGGCTGTGAAGACTTCACACAAATCAGGAATTCAGGAATCCTCTTTTTGCTGGTAGCATCAAAATTCCATTTTCCTGATTAATTTGTGTGATGCTTTGAGCCTGAAATGTAGCCACAGTTCATGCTAGACTGCAGGCTGAACTCATTCTGAGCCTTGCAAAAGCATTCATTTGAAACGGTATCTCCCAGGATACAAAGAATTCCTGAGCACTCACATGCACTCAGCTCCCTGGAAGATTTAGAGCAATAAATGAAATGTTAGGCTGACTTACAGCTAAATGAATTATTCGGTCTCAGGTAAAGGAACAGGAGAGCCGTATCTCAGGTTTAAGATCCTTCAGCCACGCCAAGGATGGGGGTCACCCTGCAGTGAGAGAGAGGATCTATCACTGCAAAAACCCAAGACAGAGGCAACACCATCTTTTATGTCTATATAGCATCTAATGGTTAAATTACAGAGTTGGGATACTGATTGTAAGTGGGGCTGTCTGCTATTTATCACTATAAATGACATTAAAGGTAATGACACTTGATTTTCACAAATTTAACAAATCGATTAAATAACATCTAGTCTGTTTCAACAAGGAGTTAGCAATCGCGGTCACATTTCTTTAATGCATAACTGGAGGATGCTCAAGGATAATGAAGAACTGGTATAGATTTGCTATTATTTAGACTATGTGACTCCAATATGAAATTCAGTGCTCTTATTGCTTCTTTAACATATGGCAGAAGAAAATCACACTGGCTCTTAGACACCGCTGTCCTGGCTCTGGCTGCAATGTCTTCAGAAGCTCCTAGACCTATTTAACCCAGCACAGTAATGCCTCAGAGTCAATATGATGGTTCTTTAAAAGACATGGAGTGAGTAAATAACAAGGACCACAATGGAAAATGTTGATTAAGAGGATAATGCTAGAACAAGATCGAAGTGGTCGTGAATAAATTTAGAAGGTAGAAAAAACCCAAAGAAAAGTATATCCTGGAGTGGCTTTCTGAGCAGTGCTGCAGAGGTAAGAAACATAAATTATTTTAAGGTGAAAAAAAATTAGGAAAGCTTGTAAGGCAGAATGTGAGTCAGGCTAGAGTAATAAATGAAATGGACAATATGAGTTCTTACGCGACTTGCCACTGTACTGAAGGGAAGTGGAGGATGGAAGGATGGTTGCTGTTTGATGTTTGTATTTATTTGTTCTGTATTTACTCCATATTGTATACATGGCAAAACCGAGCTGTCCTTAGAGATATCTACATGATCTTTAAGGTCCCCTCCAACCTAAGCCGTTCTATATTTCTGTAACCCTGTCTACTCTTCTCATAAGAGCAAAGCCCATGTAATTGAAAAAGGATTTACTCCAAAGGAATTATATGTCAAAAATTGAATCAGACAAGGACTTGTGGACTTGTACCTACGTTGTTCAACCTTCTGTGCTCAGGGCAGCAAGCCTTACCTTTCCCATTTGCTAATGGCAATTGCTACATGTTTCAAGGACTAATTCTTTCACAGCCACAGGTACGTCTCACCACCAGAAGCAAGAGGTCATTATCTTCCTGTTCCAAGCCAGCCTTGCGTGAATGGAATTAGACTCAGAGAAATGGATAAACCAACATACATTGGTAACATTCTCTCTCAGCTTTATTTACCCAGATGTGTTGGACAAATTTCACATTACAGCATGATGCCATATGGAATGGAAAAAACAATCAGAGAAACTGCAAGAGGAAAACCAATTCTTAACTTGGTTCCATCCAGTGCAACCAGTGCACACTACCTGGCTGACACGTTACTGTGGAAACCCATCTCCAATAGGCATCACCAAGTGCTTTATATTCAGCATATATGTTGGAATAACAAAAATAAAGAAAACTATTGCAATTACTTAAAAAGTGGGTACTAAATGAAAGTTATTCCTTATCATCTCTCTTGCATTAGAAAGAGAATAAAAGTAACAGTCAGAAGAGTAAAATCCTTGTCTATGGTGTAGAAACCAGACATATCTCACTGGGGCTCTGAGCAAACAGGTATCACTAGCCCAAGGGACTTTAAAAGACCAAGAGAAGTCAGCAACAATGAACGGAGAGCCAAAAAGAGCACTGGAAATACAAAAGGTTAATCAAGATTTAGAGAACTAAGTGCACAGCAAGAAACTAATACAATATTCGCAGCTGTTTTTACCATGGAAGAGGCCAAGTTGGCTCCTGCACGGTTACTCGTTCTTTATAAGGGACACATCAGAGGATCATTCTCGTATTGAAGGAGATCGTGAAGCATATCAAAAGGTATTATAACAAATCACCAAGACCAAAGGATATTCTTCCAAGAGTACCTGAGGAACTCCACTGTGAAATTGCTGAATTAGTAACTGGTGTGCAAACTGAAATGTAAAAATATCTCAATGTCAAGAATCTCGAAGGTAGTTAATGTGGTTTCAATTTTTAAAGAGGATCCTGTATAAGGTTTGGGAAACTACACACTGGTAGCACATCTGTACCAGGCTAATTGATAGAAATTGTAATATAAAAGAGGATCCATGGATAAATAAAGTATAATGGGGAAGAGTCCATGCAGTTCTGTAAAGGAAAATCATGCTTACAGACTAGTGTAGCTCTTTGAAGATGTCAATAGGGATAGAGATCCAGCTGACAGTGTATTTGCATTTCTAAAGGCATTTTACAAAGTCTTTCATGAAAAAATCTTAAAGAAATTAAGCTCCCACAGAACAAGAGGGAAGATCCTCATATGAATAATTAACTGTTTAAAACAGAAAAAAAATGATCTGTAATTAAATTATCAACATTCACAGGTAAGGGTGGTAGCTACTGAAATTAGCTTAATGAATTAGTGAATTCATTAAAAAAATTCATTAGAAAAAAAAATGTTAGAAATTATTATGAAGACAAAAGAGTGTTGCTGTGACAAAAAGCATATCCACAATGTAAGCACCCCCTGACCACTTTGTGCCCTTTTGATCCCCAACTCAAAAAAGAGACACCAGAACTTGAAAAAAAAAAAAAAAAACAGAAAAGGGCAGCAGATGGGAGGAAAGGTTTAAAGTGATTCTCTTCATGGAACAGCCACAGAAACTATAATTCTTCATCATAGATATCTGGATGGGGGAAGGTGAAGGCGGAGCAGGTAACTGCAAAAGCATGCGATGAAGGAAATGGCCAGATAAGGAACAATTCTAATAGCTATTCATGTTCTCTACCATAGCCAGTTCCACTCAGAAAGCAGATGCTAGGTTCAAAACAAACAAAAGGGAGGAGGTCCTCAACGTAACACAGGGTCCTCTATGACATCTGCCACAGGTAGTTGTGCATTACGGAAAACCTACATGTGTCCAAAATGAGACTGAGCAGGTTGAGGCTCCACTGAGGGCTGGGAAATACTAAGACACCACCTTGTTGTCTGTAGTTCTAGAGCCACGGGTGAGCAGAGCCTTGCTCCACTGTTATACCCAACCTTTAGCATCCATTGAACCCCATCAGGAAAAAGAGAACTCACTGTCAGACTTTTCTGACCCACTCAGGTCCTTGTGGCAGGTGATTACCAGCAGCAAATGATGCTCTTCAGAAAAGATTTATCTGTTGTCACTGTCAAAATTGTCAGGAAGGAACCAAGTATTTGCTGTCTTTTGTGGGTCCAGGTTTTAAGCACAATAGCTGTTAGCTAAGGAGCTGGGGATTTTAAACAGTGCTGTGCACAGCTGGGAAGGAAGGTCTCTGACACATAAATGTGGAGAAACACTGAGGAAAATGTCTTGCAACAGCCTCATTTATCTCACTTTCTGCAGCAGTCATGTAATACAAAGATGTGAGGATCTCCAGCAGGTCCTTCACAGACAGGTTGCTTGACATAAAAATCTGCTTGGAGACAAATCCTCCAAATGGATACCAGTTTAACAACACCCTGTAAACTCCCTTTAATGCTTCCTATAACATGGAGTAGAAAAAGCTTTAGATCAAGACATTTGAGTCAAATCTATTTACAATGCCCTCGCCTCCTTTAAGGCCTAATTACCCATACCAGAAAGGAGTCCATAGAGAATAAATGGCTCTGTCACACTCAAGGAATGATCTTCATCAGCTACTATGATGGACTAACCTTCACTGTTTGAATCCTCTACTTCAGAACTTCTTTGGTTGCCTGCCCATTTCATAAAGGAGTAATCTTGTCTTGATTCATAACCTTCCTTCTGAGAGTATATCCTTTCCTACTCCCTTCCTCTGAAGCACTGCAGGCTGGGCAGAGAGACACATGCAGCCAAGTATGTTTGGCAGCAAACCTGCTACAAGATTGCACTTAGAGCAGCATTAACAACTTCCATTTCAAAGTTCAGCATTTCTTGCACTCAGGTTCTGGGTGAATATCTTTGCTCTGTAGTTTGTTGGAATCTCCCTTGAGATTTTAACTCTGGGCACTTTTCTGTGGTTTTATCTCCTTTCTCATCTGTAGGGCATAGTCCACATCTATAGATCATAAGAAAATAGCTCACAAGAGATTCCCAGCTCCAGAGGGGACCCAGGACATTAGTCAGTCCTCTCATCTGCACTTATCTCTTCCTGGAGTCCAATTTAGCTATGCCTTTTTGTGACAGGAACATGGCGAGGAGCCTTCTCACCCAACACAGAGCTGTCTGAGGCAACAGAAATTGGTCCTTTGAACAAAATTCTCCTTCCCACCAACACTCTGTCAATACCAATGGGCAGCTCAATGGAAGCTCTTGTTCTGACTTAAAGACATACTAGTATCTGCTGATCATTTTATCCCTTTAACTTCTACCAGAATTCTTAATGAGGGAGAATTTCTAAATCAAGAGATTAATATGCAATGCAGATTGCATATTAAAGCCCTGCATATGATACTGGTAATCTTGGCTAGGGTTTTCCTGTTGAAACTGATATATTTCTGGCAATTGCTGCCTCCAAACCAGCCCTGGAGTGTCCTAGAGGTAGGTGCGTCGTACTTCATTTATAAATACCTCAACACAATGAAGTATGAACAGGTTTGGCAGGCATTGAGGAGAAGTCAGGCACCTTTGACAACCCTCTGTACAGCATCATGACACACCACCAGAGTGGCCCATTAGCATTGCCATCACTGCATCAGCCATGGGTGCAGGTGACACGGGAACCATTGCCAAGGAGTACAAACCTCTGTGCTACCCACCTTACAAGTAGGCAGCACAGAAATCACCTCTTTCCCACTCCACACACAGGATTACAACGGGATCTGCTCAGCACAGTGATAAAAAGACTTGTATGTGATCTTCAGAAAGATAAACAAAGGATTAATTGGTTATTTTACATCTTACAAGGCAATGGTGAGACTAATGTTGGAATAGTGCATTTAGTCAAGTGAAAAATTGAAGATAGTACAGTGAACAGCAACACAATTATTTGAAGGCTGGAAAATGAGATTTTATGAAACACTGAAGGAGTTCAATACATTCTGACTATCAAAAAAAAATAAAATAGACAAGACTGAGAAATGACTTGCTATATGGTGTGTAAAAAGCCTCTGAAGGAAGGAAACTAAAATATGCTCTACAAAGTACCGGAGGAAGTGACCACCATCTGGAAGGTAAAGTTGCACAAATTCAAACTAGAAATAAAAGTATTAATGATTGAGAGAGTCAGAAGTACAGACTCCACCTCATCAAATAAAATTTGGGTGCTGTTCTGGATGATGCTTTGGTTAAACACCAGTTACCAGGCTCATTCCACAGCTAACTGTGGAAAAAAAAGCCGTTAAAAGGCAGGTTTGTTTTGAATTGCAGAATCACATGATCCTCAAATGCAGAAATGATTTGGATGTGGCTCACAAGTAAACTTTCCAGCATTCCTGCTGCAGAAAATTTCTTTCCATTTGGTTGAATTATCCAAAAAATACTTTTCAATATTCAGTTCAACGTAACTTATTTTTCTGTGCTCTGGGCAGTATAGCTGGTAAGGGAGAATGAGGAGCCACACTCCTCCACTGTAAGCAGCAATCATACTGTAAAAGAAAAGTGTAACTTCATAGTAAGTGTGTCAAAAGCAATTCTTTGGGAAGCAAATATTTCTTCCAGCCAGAAATATTTTCCCCTGCTAGGGATTTTGACTCTGTGACCTTGAGCTGAGATTTATGTACCCTCACTTACTGGCACATCTAAAATCAGATGCTTAATGCTGAAGTGTTCATCCGGGGACCCTTAGAGTTGGCAGAAGATAGAAACCTTCCAGAAGGTGCTTCACTCCTTTCCAGAAGAGTCACTCTGGTAGGACTCGGGAGCCACCCTGTGAAGGTATTTCCAACTCTCTCTGTAATGGTACTCACTTTATTGCCAAAACATGGCAAACTACTTCATCCTTACATAAAACGGAGCAAGGCCATATTGTCTCCCAAGAGAGAATGGAAGTAGAATTGGCTAAATCCACTTGTGAAGAAAACCTGTGGAGACCATGTCAAGACAAAGCTGATTTGTAGCTGTTTGAAGCCAGAAGTGACTTTGACAGAAGGTGGGCATTGATAAAAGCTTAATAAAAGGTTGAGGGATGTTTCGTGAGCACCATCTGGGAACTCTGCAGCGGGAGCAGGCACTGAGTCTGGGCCTCCACAGTGACAGTCCACCACCACGACCTCAAAATACCTCCCATCTGCCTGGCTCACTCACCCAGCTTTCAGCTTCTGCCAAAAAATGACCGTACAATTGCTTGGCATTTTTTGCTTATTTATTTTTACAAAAGTATGGGATTCACTTGTGAAAGTGAATCCAAAACTACTTGTCTAACTCTCAGCTATTTGCCTTATTCTGTGTGGAGAGAAGCAGATATGCTAAGGGTAAGAGAATTGGAAGTGAGTTTGATATCTATTTTAGAATGAGAGGAATCCTACCTTAAACCCCACTATCACCCACCTCTCTGCTGCCTATAACACCTCCAGTGAGATGAAGACTCTGCAGGTAGGAGCTTCTGCACAGGCAGAAGTAGTAACCACACAGCTGGAAATAACATGATTTACTCTGGAAAATGGATAGCTAAAAATATCTAAGTGCTCAAGAAAGACATGCTAGAGAACAAAAATGTGAACCAAAAATTGGTTGATACTTTTGATTATTTTTACTTTAATACTTATGTGTGCATCACTTGCCCCTTGATAAAATGAAGCCATTAGTACCGATTCACCCCTCAGCCATATTGTGAAGATATATTCATTAAATTTTGTAAAGAAAAAAGATTCTACAGTGAAGCACAAGAGAAAAAAAAACAGTAAGAAATTAATAATTCTGTATTCAGTGCTGTATGCTGTAAATAATGCATTGAGCTGCACATTGAACAATGACACTAAATGAAATATTGAAGAGTTGCTCTTTTAGTGAGCAAGTCTACTCTGTGCACAGGATGAGGTAGGGATTCTGTCTTAAGAGAAGTGATCACATATTTAAGACTATATCACAATGCACTCACACAAAAAGACTAAATGAAGATTTTTCAGATATCCTTAAATCTGACAGTTCTTAATTTTAGAGCACTCGACTTTGAGACCTTGCAAATTATTTAGTAGAATAATATTGGGGGCTTTGTTGTTTTTTGGGTTTTTTTTGCTGTTATTCCCGTATTGTTTAATTTTTTTGAGTAAGAATCAGACACTTGTTTTACAGAAAGTAGCAGAGATTTAATCCCTTGCTGGGACATGAAGGACAGCTCAAAAGCTAACTGGGGAGTGTATAACATCAGACAAGAGAGTGATGTAGATTGGACAGGAAAGTGATCTTATTTATTGTATTATATATAGACATTTCTGTCCACCCTAGTGAACAGAGGCTTGAAAGCCACCAGAATCATAGTGCAGAAACAACCTAATTCTTAATCACACATACTTTTTCTCTTATATATACCTGTTTCCAGCAGTACACAAGGCCTAATTTTTTTTCCTCTGTAGTTCTGTAGCGACCAGGGTTTCATTATATGCTCATTTTTCCAACAAGTGCCAGGAAAATGCTTGTTTGGGATTGTAGAGCCAACACATTAGGCAGGCTCAGTACTAATCTGAATACAATTTATATGAATAACCAGCCAGGGAACTACACATTCTTCTGCCTTCACCTTCCAAGGTGACAAATGCTCTTACATGCCTCAGAGATTGCTCTTCACCTTTTAAGATAAATAAAAGTTTACAAAGAAACATTAGTTTTACATTAAAAACTCTATTTTTTCTTCACCTATGCATTAAGCCCCTGCATTCCCATACCGTGGCACATTACTCATCCTCCCACACATTTCATGTGCAGACAGAGACGCAAGAATTCTCTTTCTTCTGCGTTCTCCCTTGTTCTCCTTTGTGTCTGTCCTGGTTTAGCCTCGGAGGGCAACACAGACCCAGGTGGCAGCAGCTCTCTCTCGAGCCCATCCAGGGCTGGAAGGGCAAAACCGGAAGAAAAGGGCAAAACCGGTGGGGTGGGACAAAGGCAGTTTAACAGAACAACAAAGCAATAACAGTAACACGGATGAAGAAGTATAAAAAACACCATAACGATACCGACCGCTCACCGACCGCACCCCACATCAGACTGTCGCGGACCGCCCCGCACTGGGGGCTGCCACCACCCACTTCCTGTCCCTCTCCCCTTCCCGGACAGCTCCTGGATACTCCCTGGGCATGGCTAACCTGGGATGGGATACCTGTGTCCCTGCTAGAGCCAGGAGACAATTACAGAATCACAGAATCTCAGGGATTGGAAGGGACCTTGAAAGCTCATCCAGTCAAATCCCCCTGACAGAGCAGGAACACCTAGATCAGGTCACACAGGAACGCGTCCAGGTGGGTTTTGAGTATCTCCAGAGAAGGAGACTCCACAACCTCTCTGGGCAGCCCCTTACAGTGTTCCGTCACCCTCACTGTGAAAAAGTTTTT